>JARHVA010010369.1:15000-65000 GCA_037957365.1 Torreya grandis | reverse complement strand
ACACTTATTATTTGAGATCAACATTTAGGAAAACACTTTTTACATTCATTTATTAAAGATTCCATCCATTTTGTGCTTGTAGAGCATGAATAAATCTGATGGTCTTGATCTTCACAACAAGTAAAAAGGTCTCTTCATAGTTAATACCTTATTTTTGAGCATATCCCTTTTCTATAATTCATGCTTTGTGCTTGTCGATGAAATTGTCTTCCTTCTATTTAGTTTAAAAAACCCATTTTAATCCTATGGGTTTCTTTCCTGTAGGTAGATCGACAATTTCCCAACTCTGATTCTGTATGAGTGAGTCATACTCAACACCCATGGCTTTCTTCTACTGAGGTTGACTTAGCACTATCAACTACTACACTCATGAGTATAAAATTCACCTTGTTTCTTGTTTTATTCCTCATTTTGAGTCTAGATGGAGTATTTTAGATAGATTGCATATGGAAGTCTTTGATGGTGCTTGTACCAACTTTAGATAAGAACTATGTTTCTCATGTGAAGAATTGATTTTTTTTTGTGAAGAGCTACGTGGTGGATGTATAGTAACATTTTATAATTATCAAATACCAACATAAAACTCCCCTTATAGCTTATGTTCTATGTAAGAAGTCCCCTCATCATCTAACTCGATGAGTAATTAGTGAGAGGTGGTTGATGTTGATTCTTCTTTATACATCACTAAGTCAAATTATGACTCATCACAAACCACCTCTATACTTTCATTGATTTTATTTGTCTCAAGATACTTGAGATGTTATGTTTTTAAGGTAGCGGTATAGCCCAATAGGATGCATGAATGTGTTTATGGCTTGATTTTCTTCCTCTTTTCAGCTAGGGCATATATATATGTTGTATAACCAAAAACATGTAGATGAGAAATCGATGGATTTTTTCCACTCCATATCTCTTCTAGAGTTTTGTCCTTTAGAATCTTTGTTGGTGACCTGTTGATACGATATATACATATCTAGATTGTTTCTACCAAATATCATTTCTACAGTGAGCCATTTCCATTATTATGTGATTTCATCACTAAGTAATGCCATTTTATTGGGGCATATAGGGAGCAGTCAAATTCTATTTGATGCCTTATTAGTTTAGGAATGCCAAGAACTTCTTTGATGTGAATATCTCCCATCGATTTGAGTTGAGTAGAAGAAGAGGTTGTTCAATCTCCTTCATAATACATAGATAGAAGACCTAGAAATGATGAAGGACCTCATCCTTCTACTTCAAGAAAGAAACCCATGTCTTTCAAGAGTAGTCATCCATAAATAGTTGAAAGCCACTATATCCCAAAAATGAAGAAGGTACAGGTCTATTCAAATTAGTATGAAAAACATACAAACATTTCTTAGCATGCAAGGTGGTTGATTTGAATGGATCCATGTGTTGTTTACTTGCAAGACATCCAAGGCAAATGGGCAAGGAAATAGACAACTTGGGAAGTCCATGTACCATCCCCTTTGAACTCAGCTGGTACAAAGGCTAGTAGATAGGTAACCATAATGGGAGTGCTAGAGAGTAGTAGATTTTACTATAGAGGTAAATAGAGCTACTACATAAGATGAAATAACATCCAAATAAAATAATTTATCTTTTAAAAAAGCTCTAGCAACAATCATACCTTGTCATGAGATAAAACATGATTTATTGCCATTATCAACAAGAAACTCCACCTTTAGATGATGATTTAAAAGATGATAAACTTATAAGAGGTTAGATGTCAATGCAAGTACACATAGTACTTTTGGGAGTATACATTTATATTTTTTAAGAGGAATGTTGAATTGGTCTATTCCTTCTACAACATACTCTTCATCATCAGTTATCCTAACTTGTGATTCAATTGGTTGGTCTTTTCGTCAATCAAACAGATTCCTATCACCTAACATGTGTTTAGTAACACCGAAGTCTATAAACCAAATATTCTCTGTTAGATACAAAGTGTGGGAGACTATAAATAATTTCTTATTATCTTCTTTAGGTGCATCCTCATCAGATCTATCATCTTACTGAGTTGTGAGATGTCCCTTCTACTTCCACGAATGGTGATGTCATTTTTATTTCTAAGAATAATCATGCCCTAGTGTGCTTACTTGACTAGAAGACCTTTATGTCGAGCCATTATATTAGTAGTTATCTATGTCATGAGTGTTGATTTGATAGATGTGACACCACCTCTTTGACTTTTGTGATTTTTGATGATGTAGGTACTATTGTTGTTGCTTTTGTGGTTTCTTCCTTAGAGGTCCCTTTCAAGACTTCTAACCTTGTTACTACTTTGAGATAATATCTTTATCTTGTAATTCATACTAGACTAAGTTGATGGGTCCTTCTTACTGTACTAGGTTTATGAGCTCTTTAAATGACCCTATCTGCTTGGAGATGTTCAATGTCATGATGAACATTCTAAATTGACAAGGGAGATCCCTTAAGGTGATCAAAACCATTATTTATTCCTCTACCATCTCATCAAGTGATAACAGTTCCATTGCATATCGACCACTTGACATAGGATTCCTCAACTTTGTTGTAGGACCCTATAGAGAGTGTTTGAAGTCTCAACTGTAGATGGAGGAGTTTTATCTTATTTTTTGACTCATAGATGGTTACTAATTTATCGCACACTATCTTTACTCTATCTATATCCCTAATATATGGCTACATGTCATCAATGAAGCTTAACATAATTAGTATCAAGGATTTGGCATTAGTCATTTTATATTTTATGAGAACATCAAGATCAATAGGAACCTACATAGTCCCTGTCATGATGCCCCATATTCCTTCAAACTAAAGGATGGTGCACAGTTTCATTTTTTAGGTCACATAGTTTAGCCCTTTGAGAAGTTGGGCATCACATAAAAGCAATTTTAGAGCTAACATTGTAAAAAAAATCTTTCAAAAAAGAGGTACCTTTTTCAACTAGCTTCTCTCATCCACAAATGCGAGGTGTGTTTACTCTATTGACTCTTCCACACTTTTATTTTCTATTAGTTTACACATTTAGGGAGGCTATTGGGATTTGCTACTTTGGATGGATTCTATAGGGTTATTCAAATGTTATCAGTTTTTCTCTTGCAATGGTATCCACCTTCTTAAGAATCTTTACATTGGCCGTTGTAGACTTCAGTATTCTTCTCAAGCAATGCTACTTCGAGTTGATGCTTGAATGCTCTCTTATCTTGATTTGAGTTATATCAATAAAATTCTTTGAGAGTTTTTTAGGGCTTTATGCTTCACCCAAATGATATAGAATCATCTATGGTAGGATTTTACCAGACTTGTAGACTTGGCTTCAAAGAAGTAATTTATCCAGTAGTTCATAGGCTTTCTTCTGCTACATGTCAAATAGATTTGGAAGATCATTATTGTGTTTTGGACTTATTTAGTTAGTTTCTAGTTGTGTGTGTCCTCCCAAGCTTTGTATGCTCCTTAGCATAGTTTTATGTTAGCATATCTTTGCGAATTTTTGTTGTATGAATCATAAGGTGTTGGTTCAAGCTATGCGGCTCTGATACTAGATTGTTGCATAGAATGAGAATGTAGTGCTTTAAAATACATTATCAAAGCATATATATATACAAAAATATTTTCTAGAATAAAGTAAAAATCCTATTGGGAAGGAAGGAAACTAAAAGATAGACTACCTAAATAAGAGATACTAGTGCAACAAAAACCACTACACCAAACAGCCTAAAAATAATGTAAAGCATAACCTATTTGTTATGTTAACATGGAAGATGCTTGTAGCAAAGGTAATATGTGAGCCATATGCCTTAGTTTTCTTGGAATGGTAACCATATATCCTATTTTTATTTTCAATGGAATGATTGTTAACAATAACTAGGTTACATCGCATATTTGTGGTGAGCAATAGTATTTAGATAAGTAATAAAGAAATGTAAGTGATTATTAAATTATGTAATAATCACATAGGTTAGTTATATTATGAGAAAATAAAATTATAATGTAACTGCATTGTTAATACAACTCATATAGAGATATTAGCATGTGAGATATTATAGGTGTGAGGGAATATAGATTGTTAGATCAACCTATCTAAATTAGTGTTTGGAAGGTTAATAGTCAAACTACCTCCTAAATAATGGGGAATGCAAATTTTTATATAATGTAATGTCTTCCATTAATAAAATATGTTGATTTGACCAAATACTTTGTGCTTTTGCACTTTGAGCTTTGGTTCTTCACTACTAAAATTGGGGTAATTCCCAATAGTGGTATCAGAGTAGGTGTCTAGCCTCTCTGAGCATACTACTTCATCCACTCATTGTTTTGCTCAACATGGCACAACAACTATGCAGTGCAGACCATGTGCAAACCTCATTGCTTCATTCATTTATCCTTCTTGCATTGTGACAACGGTTCAGCAGTGTATACCATGTGCACCATCATTGCCATTCATCATCCACTAGCATTATGTCCTTCCTCTTTCACTCTGTTCATTCTATTCACTATTTTTACACTCCATTATGTTCACAATTTTCATTCTAAAAATTTAAAAAAAAATGCATATATTGCAGTCTTTTTGGATTTGACTGTATAGGGTTGTACACCATTTTTATTTGGCTATCTGTAGAAGGGTTTTGACATTACATTGAATAGTTAAAAGTAGTTTTGTGTTCTTTTTTGCATCCGGATTAGTTCACTTGGATCTACAATTTATTTCTTGGATCTTTGAGTTTGTCTCGTGACTGACAGTCTGCTCCTGTTCGCATTGACTCAATTCTGAATCTGCTTCGCCCAATGGATTCTAATCTCCCCTTGGTATCAAAATATGGATTGGATCCTTCACATTGATCAGCATTATGTGGTTGTATTGGTCAATAGCTATATAATCCTTCATTTTGACTCTAACTTATGGCGAGCGGATTTCTATTTTGTAGTATTTCATATAGGCATTTCAGCCTTCCCTCCTCAACTTCAGATCAATGTTCACCTGCTTTGCATGGAATTTCCCAACACAAAATCAACTTCAACCTGGTCTCGATGACGTTGGTTTACATAGAACCTGAGCTTATTACAGATCCAATCACTCATAAACTCAGTGACGTCTCTACACTCAGGTCTCTAAGGCTTGATAAGAGTGAACTACCTGCATTTTTTGATAAGTGCAGACCCAGTCGTCCACTTCTATCATCGACGTCCAGCTAAAACACTCTTTGCTTTGTGAAAAGTGACAATCACATATGGAAGATCTGCATTCACTCGAACCTGCTTCAGTCATTCTGTGGCTTCTCCACAAAACAACCATGCTTCCAATACAGCTCCAAATCTTTAATCGTGATGGAAGATATTGTTAATAATATAATTGTGTTATTATTAGGTTTTTGGTCTTATGTTTCGGTCAAGCGTTGATTTTTAGGATTATTTTAGATTTTATCAATTAATTTTAGGTTGGGTTTATGTTTTTAGAATCTTAATTTTTTCAAGTTTTATTATTTGTTTTAAAAGTTTAGTATTCGTTCAGTTTAGTATTTTATAGGTTTTTTATTTAATTCTTGTTTAGATTTTACGTAATCTTGATATGTATATTTTTTTTAGGTTTAATTTTTTTTTATATGTTTAGTTTTTATAAATAATTTTTATTAAGTGTTATATTTAGTTTGAGTTTGGATTCATTTTTTTTTTAATTAGTAGTGTCTAGATTTAGTATGATTGTCAAAGTCAATAAAGTCATTTGTGTTTAGAGTGTTGTTTTGTTTAAAAGTATATGTCATTGTTTAGAGTCAAGTTCACTATAAAATTTATGTGCTTCAAATAATCTTATGAAGTCAATTGATTCTTTTCAATGTAATAATTTTCTCAACTGGATGTATTATCAGGGTACTGACACCCATAAGATAAAATTAAGAGGGGGAAATATAGTCATATAATTCCTCTCCCCATATGAGCACTAAGGGGGGAATGTTAAGAATAACTAAGTTAGTACTCATATTTGTATTGAGAAATAGTATTTAGATTGGTAATAAAGTCATGAAAGTGATTATTACATGATGTAATAATCACATAGGTTAGTTATATTGTGAGAAAATAAAACAATAATGTAATTGAGTTGATAATATAACTCATGCAGAGATATTAACATGTGAAAGATTATAGGTGTGAGGGAATATAGATTGTTAGAATAACCTATCTAAATTAGTGTTTGGAAGGTTAATATTCGAACTACCTCCTGAATAATAGGGGATACAAAATTATATATAATGTAATGTCTTTCATTAATATAATATGTTGATTTGACCAAAAACTTTGTTCTTCTACATTTTGAGCTTTAGTTCTTCACTCTTACAAATGGGGTAATTCCCAATAATGATATGGTTATGGAATAATATCTACTGATAAGGCCAACCATTATGTCATTTTTATTCTTCAAAGAGTTTTACATCTTTCTTTAGGGCTCTCGATTCAATAATATAGAATGTGAGACCAAACAAACAAAAAGGTGGTTAGTCCTAGGGCATATGTGATGCTTACAATTGTTTATGTGTTGCTCATATAAGGAATTATTTACCATGAAGATACTTCAATGAAGAAGAATACACATCCTTCTATTTTTCTTAAGGCCATGAATTTAACCATTTAGAAGATCCTAATGGTTTCATTAAGCGATGCCATTATGCATACCACTCAAAAAATAATGTTGGGGGAACAAATACATATCAATAGGGGTCAAACATTGTAAGTGTGGTATGGTTGTAATGGACCCTCCCATAGTTGAAACACAAGTGTTCATGTGATCCATATATGCCATTACAGTTGGTAGTCATCTATCCCATCGAATCTATCAAATATGAAGAAGATGTTCAAGTTGATTGCATGCATGATTATTTATGTTTAGATTTATTTTTAGTCTACTTATTTTTAGAATATTGTTCACATGATCAGTGCATGATATTTTTAGTTTTAGACTATTATTAAACTCAACTATAGGTAGAATATTTGTAATTATTTATTTTTAAACTATTTGTAAAATGCAACACTTCTTTTCTATATATGAAGATGATGGGTAACACTTTATTGTAGGGAAAATCATTGAATAATAGTCTTTCTTTTTTAGTCTATATAGTTTTTGAGTTCTTATATTATTTTCTAAAGTAGCTACTTTTTTATTTAGTTTTTATTATTATTTTCAATAGTTCTCAAGCATATTATTGGAGATTATTTTATTTTTTTTCAATTGGTATCATAACCAAGTTGTAGAATTTTAATTATGTAGTTAGCAATTTCCACTTATAAGTTATCTCTAGAATGGAAAACAACAACTTTCAATTCCATCTTCCATTATTTACAAGAGAAAACTATGATTATTGGAGTATTAAGATGAATATCCTATTATTGTCTAAAGATCTCTAGGAATTAGTGGAAGAGGGATACACACAACATGTAGATTAGATTGCTCTAAATGCTTTGATAAAAACAACCAATGAACTCAGTTACAAAAATATAGAAAGGATAATCGAGCACTATTTGAATCCAATCCACATTGGATATTTTAATTTTCCCCTGTATTACTGGTATGACTAAATCAAAGGATGTATGAGAGGCTTTGTTAATGGCATAACAAGACTTTGACAAAGATAGATTGGTAAAAATTCCAACCTTAAGAAGAGATTTTGAAAATTTAAGGATGAAAGAAGCTGAGTCTATTCAATATTTTATTACTATGACTCAAGGTGTTGTGAATCAACAAAAAACACAAGGGGAAGCAATTACACAAAATAATTTTATAGAAGTTATTGAGATACCTTATTCCTAAATTTGATCTAGTGATGATAGCTATTGAAGAAAGCAAAAATCTAACCACATTTAAAGTCATAGAGTTGGTTGGTACTTTACAATCTCATGAGGAGCATATGTAACATTCTACGAAGAGTTTAGTGAAAACTTTCTAGTCTATAGTGAAGGATGAAGACAAATGAAAAACTCATTTTTATAAAATAATTAAATATCAAGGGGAATATTATAATAATAGAGGAAATAGTAGAGGAAGAGGAAGAAGAAATAATAGAGGAAGAGGTAGAAGTTTTTTAGATCAGAGAAGCATCCAATGCAAATATTTTGAATGTTATGGACATTATGAATCTATGTTTAAAAATAATAAATCTGATTACAACAAGTCAATAGCCATCTATACTGAAGAGTCTTTTGAAGATCCCAATCACTCCACATTCTTTACATTAAATTTGATGAAAGACAATAAAAAATATGTGTGGGTCTTGGATAGTGGCTACTCTAATCATATGACAGGTAAATTTGATTTCTTTATCAAATTAGATACATATATAAAAAAATCAACTAAAATTTGGTGATGATAAAGAGGTTGATGCTATGGTAAAAGGTATCCTTTATTAAAAATCTAAGCAAGAAGAAGCTACTTACAGTCATGATACTTTGTATGTGCCCAAATTATGGCATAACCTTTTAAGTATTCGACAACTTATAGAAAAAAATTATAAAATTATGTTTGAAGACAACGACTGCAAAATATTTGATAAATCAACTAATTATGATCTTGTAGCAAAGGTTCCTATGAAAGAAAACATGTTATTTACTCTCACATTGCATTCTACTACTATGCATACCTTAAAAGTAACCAAAAATGATTCATGGTTATGACATCAACATTATGGTCATCTAAATTTTTAAGGATTAAATTTACTTTAAAAGAAGAATATGGTGAGAGAATTTCCAATAATTCAGGCAAAGAAAGAAGTTTGTTCAAGGTGTACACTTGGCAAGCAACATCAAGATAGTTTTCCGGTGAACAAATCTTAGAGGGAAAAATATCCTCTAGAGCTTGTGCATGGTGACATTTGTGGTGCTATGAAAAAGGAATCTTTGGGTAAGAATAATTACTTTTTAACATTCATTGATGATTATTCTCTACATACATGGATTTATTTTCTTGAGTAAAAATTTGAATATTTTGAATTATTCAAAAAAATTAAAGCTATGGCTGAGATCAAAGTAGGTATTATCTCAAAATACTAACAATGAATAGGGTAAGAATTTACATCCAAAGAATTTTATGGTTTTTGTAACAAAAATGGCATCAAGAGATAGGTTACTAGAGCCTATAACCACCAAAAAAATGGTTTTGTAGAAATAAATTATCATACCATTATGGAAATGGCACGAAGTATGTTGCAGTCAAAAAATTCTAAATTGTTATTGGTGAGAAGCAGTAGAAATAAATGTATACATCTTGTATCAAGTCCCCACAAAAATTGTTCACAATATCACTCCAACTAAATCTCACAGTGGTCACAAGCCTTCAATGGCTCTCTCTTCATGTATTTGATTGTCTTGCATATGTTCATATTCTAGTTTAAAAGTGGAAGAAGTTGGATGCAAAATCACAACATTGTATCTTTTTGGGATATTCTAACACAAATAAAGGATATATATTCTATAATATTGACATAAAGAAGTGGATTATTAGTCGAGATGTGGTTTTCAATCAAGGGGGAGAATGTGTTGGTCCCTAGTTATATATCTCTATCACTTGATCTTACTCACTTGAAGAAAATGGTATACAAAGATGAAAAACCCTTAGTATGTCATTATAGCTAGGGAAGGGTTTGGTATCTAGAATGCACCAAATGTAAAAAATGACTGAAAGGCATTGATAAAGGGTATGGTCATCTCCTCATTACTTTTGGCTCTACTTGAACTAAAGTGAGATGACATATGGGGTAGCTTGCTCACATGGAGAGATTCTAAAATTCAACCTCCATGGGGATTTTTGGCACAATGAGACCCAAATATGACTAGGGCATAACCAAACTTGTTCAATCCACACAAGAAGGGTTGTCACATGAAATGAACAAATTCTATAGATCACATACAAGCTACTGAAGATAGGTGTGAAATAGAATGCAATCTTCATTTGAAATAATTTTCTACAACATGATTTGAGTGGAGAAACATAGTTTTAGGTCCTTAGAACATAATATTCAAATGCATGTTATATAAGCAAGATCTTATGCATTTACAGGGAGTAAAAACTTCTTATATGCAATAAGTTTGTATTATTTACAAGGTGGGAAAATGAAGGACAACTTCTTAATTATAAAAGAGTGGTGGTGTGTTGGTGATTCTAAAACAATAAAGTTTCTTACGGTAATCATTGCATTATCCTTAGTAAAGATGTAGTATGAACTCAAATACAAGATAATGGGAAATTTTAAATGATCCCTAAAATATTAGAGCATACAATAAAACTAAGCTTTCAAACACTTTTCCTTGTCAAATCCATAAATCTAAGGTGCCCTAACAAGTTATTCAACAACATATCCTAAAATAATGTAGATGGTTTTATAATCATTGTCCATGCTCTAAATGATAACTGATAATGAAAAAAACCCAAATATCTAATCAGCATAACTTGTAAAACACATTATTGCACTTCATCAATAGGAAATAGAAAAGAACCACAAGCATTTTCATTAACTTCCTCCATAGTAAACATAGTGAACTTTGTCCATTTTGGACAAGGGAGACATAAACATGCTCACATGGCTTGCTAATGGCTATACACCTTAAACCACCTTATAAAGGGATACAAGATCTACACATAGTAGTTGATGCTAATTTTATTTTTGAACCTAAACTTAGAGAAAAATAAAGACCAATAACTACCTAAATAGAGAAGCCCTTTCTTTATAAGTTTTGAACCCTTTTCAAATATGGGACTATGGGTTACACTTTGAGAACTTGCAAAGCAGCCCTCCAAATTTTTATAAGATGATCTTAGCTATAAAATATTCCTTTTTATGCCTAAAATCTTCATCCATTTACAATAAAAATCATTGCTCTAATTAACTCTACAAGTAATGATGAATATTTACAACAAACCATTTGATTTATTGATTGGAAATGACTTTTTACATGATATAGAACGTGAATTTTATGGGTGGAGGCAAAAAAAACTTTGTCCTTATGTGTGACTATCTAGATATTCCCTGGACCACTTGCTTGCATAGCTGTAACCTCCTAGACAATTATGTTTCCTCTTATGCACACCATGGAACAACCTGCTCTTGAAATAATGGCATTAAGATGCTCTAGCTATGGTAGAGGCATAAAATTATTAACAACTAGATATATACTCTGTAATGGGACATTGACCTTATTTTGTGATTTGAATTCATGTTCAACCATAAAGGAACTGTTATGAAACCTCACTTTTACATTGTGTAGATTTGAGGTATTTACTGAGAGGTAAATAGTTATAGGTTAATTATTATTTTGTAGTTAACTCTTGGTTAATTAGAATATTGTTATAAATAATATTATAATATAGGTTAGATTATATTATTGTTGTATAAGTAAGGTATTTAGTTAGTGGTTTAGAGTTCATAGGGATTTGGGAATCCCTTATTATAAGGAATATTATCCTATATATTTATATGTATGGTTGAATAAATTAATGCGAAGATAGAAGAATATTATTATTATTATTGTTATTAATTTTTTTTATGTATCTACTTAGCTTTGCATGTAATAAATTATTAACTTAGTGCTTTGATTCTTCAATATTGGTATCAGAGTAGGATATCCCTAAGATGGATCATTGAATTTATTAGAGGGTTAGCCATAGTATTTGTCTTAGACCCATCTAATGAATTTTTTAGGTTGAATTATATGAGAGAAGCATAGTGTGAATTCACCTTAGATGTATCAAACCTACAATGATGAATTAGAGATCTGATTAGATTTGTAGCATCACTAAATTTATCTAATTAGCATGGAGTTATGATTAGAATGTGTTAATCAATTTAAGAAATCTAGTACAAATTTATTTGTGGAAGCATACTTATTCATCATAATTTTCATATTAAAGAAAGAATGAAAAATATGCATTAATGTCATTTAACTCATCCATACAAAGGTTTATTTGCTTAAGGCATCCTTATGGTAGAGCCATCATTCTAGGTTATAGGGTTATGCATTCATCCTCAATGACCTATGAATTTACCTGCATATTATCTCATGGTGTTCGCCTCCTTCACATCATGCTTTCGGATCAACATAGAAAAATTTGGTTTACATTACACTAGAAAGTATATGTCATTTAGTCTCTATATGCATATTTAGACTTGAATCTTGAGCAACCAATACCATAGTATCTAGTTGCATATAATATAAATGTTTTTGAGCTCACCAACAACACCCCAATTATTTTACTCATGCAGTATGTATGATGAACTGCTAAGTATTCACATGGTCTTTAATACTATGTTTTACTCACTAGTTTCTTCATTTATTAAGTAAAAGTTAGTATATTTGAATAAGTTTTTTTAAATAGTATCTTTTAAAGTCTTAGATGTTTATTGTGTCTATCTATGTAAAAAAAGTGTAACAGGTTATAAGAAATTTTGATTATTTTTCAAGTTAATTTAAATTGTCCAAAATAATATATTGGTGTAACATCTTCTATTAGGTTTTCTTTATTTATTAATTGGTATGTTTGTTTTTAAAATTATTTGAAAATTTCTAAGGTTAAGTAAAAGCACAATTAAAATTGATTTGTGTCACCATGGGTCAAATTTTTATAATTAGCCTTTTGTTATTGTTATTAAGTCTTGTTTTGTTTATTATTACCAAAATCAAAATATGTTCAATTTTTTTTTTATGTCTATAAAGTATATTGAGTCATTGAGCCAAGAGTCATATTTTACGTGTGTCATCATTTTTTTAAAATTCCAAATTGTAAAGAAAAAATACCTTACAGATGCAATTTTACTTGTACATGATATCCATGTTATTGGGGGATTTCCCTTAGAAATTAATGTATTTGAGCTTCATAAAGACATCATCTAAGTGATTAGTGCTATACTAGAGGTTGGAGGATACATGGAGGTTAGAGGTCTTTTAGTGACCTCTTGTCAGTCGTCAATGATGGGGCTACACCAATGTTTTGGTGACATATATAATATGGCGTGTCTTTTATTTTCACTGTGTATTTTTAAGAATAAGAACAGAAGAATATCCTTGTTCAAGATATTTAATTTATGTGTAAATTCTAAGCATGATTCCCTATTTTGAAGACATTGTGAAAGGATAAAATCACCAATGTAAGTTAGTTCATAGATTTCGAGAGGGTTTGTTTTAGAGATCCAAAAAAGCACAGGAGGTGAACAATTTTTTACAACAACTAAGAGAGAAATTATTGCTTCGATTTCATGATTGTCTTATTTATTTATGGGGATGACCCTCAGTGACACATCCATTATGGTCACATAAAGTAAATATAAGATGCATTCCTACGCATAGTCATGGTCATGTGCAATAAAATTGCATCAATAGTATATAGACTTATGAGTCTATAATGGCATATAATCTATTCATGCCAATTATTGAAGGTAGAGGGTGTTACTATTCATGTCAAGGTTTGTGGTAAACCTATAAAACCATGGGAGGAGTGAGGATCTCCTTATATCAAGGTCATGAACCACATAATTTGGCATGCTGCAATGGGTGAGCGTACTATAGATAAGAGTGTGAATGTTTCTACACCATGTAAAAACTATGGGGGAAATGTTAGGAAATATAGCTTTTACATTGTGTAAATTTGAGGTATTTACTAAGAGGTAAATAGTTATAGGTTAATTATTATTTAGTAGTTAATATTTGGTTAATTGAACTATTATTATAAAAAATATTATGATATAAGTTAGATTATATTACTGTACAAATAAGGTATTTAGTTAGTGCTTGAGAGTTTGTAGGGATTTGGGAATCCCTTATTATAGGAAATATAATCCTATATATTTGTATGTACGTTAAAATGAATTAATGTGAAGATAGAATAATGTTATTATTGTGACTAAAATTTTGTCTGTATCTATTTGGCTCTGCATATATTAAATTATTAGTTTTTCTCTTTGATTTTCACATAGGAACCATAAATTTTATATTTAAAATCAAATAATAACACCCATTGACATGTGGCATGATACGTCAGATCCAACTAGGAATTTACAAAGTTAAGGAGTGAGAAAGTTGCTTAACTAGATCGAATCTAGACATGTGTCACTTTTGAATTTCCTTTGAGCTCCATTAAGATGTCCACCTAAGACTAGTAATTATAAATAATTTTCTATATGATTAACACAAGTGTGTTACTTGGTAGCTCTACAAGCTCTCGACATCCCTTTAGCATTGTATTTTATTGAGAGCCATTAGATCTCTATACAGACCCCTAATATTATGCCACTCAGAGAATCTATGGGATTTATGCACTCCGTATAGTTTGTCTTTATTGGGCTAATGCTATTTCATATGTGGTAGCTTCTCATTTATCCTAAGTTCTTTGAAATATTCACCTCTACCTCATACCATTATATCAAAATCCAAGAGGTTTAATGTTATTGGTCGATATTTGTTCTATTCAACACAGTTATAACATGCATCATCTATGTGCTTAATCATAGGCTTATTGAATTATTAAGTTATGGGAAGGCATAAAAACTATTAATCTACCACTTGTCATTCTCATATCCCCCCATAGATCTGTTGACATATTAACGCTATCACGTGTTGTTATATCTTTTAACTTCCCACTGAGATGATGACACTTATCACTCTCGTGGAGCTTTGAAAACCATTAACTTTTTGGACCCCTCTTACAATTGGATCCTCGACAAGGTTGCCTTGATGGTAACACTTCTCACCTCATCAACAATTGTAGGGCTTTGTTGATATCTTGACCTATTTCTCACCATTGAACATGATATTTGTGGTTTTCCACGTACCATCGATTGATGGGAACATATTCGAGATTTTAACCATGCACTTCAAGCTTGACATTTATCATTTTTGAACTTATCTTGAGTCCTTTAGAATTTTTATCTTTGATCATGCATCATTTCATCATCTCTATCTAAGTTCATGCATATTTTTTATCATGATCTAATAGGTTGATTATCATTGGTTCCAAGATAAGAATGAAAAAAATAAAGTTAGATCTTAGGGAATAAATACCTAATACAAAGTTTTAGCCTAAGGTTTTGTTATATATGATAGAAGCTTTAGGATAGGACTTTGAGCTAGGTTTATACCAAAGGGACCAAACATTACATAGACTAGGTTAATAGATAAAAGGGACCAAGGGCCATGGGATATAAAAGGGACTAGATATGAATTTTAGACTAAGGTTTTGTGATGTTAATAAACACAATTAAGCCTTAATATAATATTAAACTATGTTGATGTCAATTTAGACTGTTCCCATGTAAATTTTCAATGGTAAATTTGAATTTAACTGAGAGGGCCTAAGCTAGGGTAATTGAAATAAGGGTTTTGAGATTATCAAACATGAATTGAAATCAAATTTTGATAGACCACTATAGAACACTTGACCTATAATGAACATTTAAAATAGTAAGTGGGCTACACAAATGAGCCATTTAACTTAAAAGGGGCTCAATTTATTTATTAAAACTTTGGAAACTAACATTGGCTCTCACCTAGGGATGTACAACCCCTGTAGGTGTGTATAGGACCCCAAAAAATAAGACTATGTGCCAATTCATTGGGTCATAAAGTCAAAACTTAATAAATTCATAGAAAATGCTCATGGAAGATCAACAAAAAATGGTAGACTACTAATAAAATATCAGGAGGATCCAAAAATGAACACATGAAAATAAACAAAATGAAACTATACAAGCAAGGCCCAAAGAAAATGTGTTTCAAAGTAATAAAATAACAATATTATACACTATACAATTATTTACACAATTATATACTCAATTAAGGAAGTGTTTCAGATGTCGACCATGGACAAGTAGCTCTAGTATTTCACCATCTAGTTCTCTTAGTAAGAAACTATGTTCCCTAAACCGATATTCAATGGAATAAAGACCCATCCACAAGGCATAAAATTTCCCATGCTTACCTTTCTCCTCATGCTTACTATCCTAATTTAGAACCAAGTCACCTACTTGGAATGTCCTTCGAATAACCTTTTTATCAAATATCCTTTTCATATTTTCCTTAAACATGAGTTTTATTTCTTGATCTTGTCTTTGAATCTCATCAAGCTCAATATTTTGGTTCCAATTGGTTTAATAGTGGTTGATTTAATCCTCATCTTCTAGTTGTTGCAAGAGATTATAGGTTAGAACTATAATTTCATAGGAAGAATTACTTGAGATTCATAGACAAGATCAAAAGGGATGTCTCATGTATCTCTCTTAGGCATGATCCTATCATCCCAAAAAAAAACCTTTAGTTTTTTACCCCACTTTTTATTATTTGCTTCCAATGTTTGTCTAATGATTTTTAGCAAGTTCTTGTTACTAGATTCTACTTGCCCATTTCCCTAAGGGTTGTAATTGGAACCATAGGTAAATTTAATACCATACTCTTTACACAATTCCACTAAATGTTTAGATTTATAACTTATGTAATTATTATTAATAATTTTGATAGGCACACTAAATCTACAAATAATCTGATTTAGAAAATAAAATCCATAATCACCTAGTGTGTGGCCTTCTTTTTAAGGGACTCCCTCAACCCATTTTGTGAAGTAGTTAGTTAAAACTAGTATCCATCTATGTCTAGTGCTTGATGAATCAATAATTTATTCAATGAAATACATACCCCATTACCTGAATGGGCCATCAATCATCACATGTTGTAGGGGAAGTTAACCCAAAGCTTTCATCCTCCTAGCAAAGTGCTGACATTTTTTTCAATCTCTAACTTTCTGAGTAATATCTCTAAATAGTGATGGCCACCAATAACTATATCTCAAAATTTTATGAGTTATGACTTTAGGTACAAAAAGGACACCACAAACTCCTTAGTGAAAATCTTTAATCAGGTCAACAGTTTGTTCTTCTAGCATGCATCTTAGTATAACGCCATCCAGATTCTTCCATGTAAGTCCATTTTCATTCAAGAGATAGTTTTTGGAAACAAGATTAAGATTTCTTCTTTTATTCTTGTCCATGTCATGGAGATAATTCAGATTTTGTAAGTAATAGATAATGTCTTTTATACCATGGAGATATGTCAAATTGACTAAATGAATCATCAACATTAAAAATAATAGTGACTACCTCACTAAATTGCAATTTGGTCTTAGCCATGAGCTTAGTTAGATCCATCCCTTGAACTAACTTAGTGGTTTGAATATCTATTTCATACTCTTGTAAATTATTGACCCACCTACATCTCTTATTGGATACTTCAGTTTGAGTTAAAAATTCAACCATGGTATGTGGAACATAAGCAATAATATTTTAACTCAAAATATAATGTATGAATGCTTTAATCACCTTTAGGATAGCGAAGGCCTATTTTTATATGATAGTATAATTTAGCTCAAGATCTTACATAGCTTTGCTAAAGAAAACTATTGGATACACGTGACCATCTTCTTTCTTTTACATTAGGAAAACAATAACAATATTATATAATGCAAAAGAGAATATCTAAAATAGCTTAGTGTAATCAGGGTTGACCAGATCAGGAGAAAAATTTAAAGTTCCCTTGATGTCATTGAACACCTACATGGCCTTCTCATCCCACTTGATGGTCTGGTCCTTCTTCAACATAGAAGGAATAGGCAAAGTGATTTTTGTAAATTTAGACACAAAACTTCTTAAAAATTTAGTTTGTCCTAATAAGGACTGAATTCCCTTCTTGGACTATGGGATAGGCACTTTTTAAATGGATTCTACCTTCTCAGGGTCAATTATGACACCATCCTTAGACACTATATGTCCCAATAGCATGGCCTTTTATACTTCCAAGTGACATTTCTTTGGATTGAGTGAAATTTCAAACTCCCTACATCTGATCAACACTTTCTCTAGATGCTTCAAATGTTCTTCTCTAGTCTTGGAGTACATAGTAATATCATCCTAATACACAACTATAAACTTATCAATCATTCCAACAAAATCAATGTCCATAGCTTGCTTAAACATTACACAAACATTCATTAACCCTAAAGGCATCATTGTGTGTGTGTGTGTGTGTGTGTGTGTGTGTGTGTGTGTGTGTGTGTGTGTGTGTGTGTGTGTGTGTGTGTGCGCGCGCCCCAAGATATTGTAAATATAGTTTTGGGTATCTCAGATTCCTTCACTATAACTTGATTATATCCCAAGAATCCATCTAATGTGGACAACATCAATGATCTAGTAACACTTTATAATAGGTTATCCATATTGGTCAAGGGATAATTATCATTTAAAGAAGCTTTATTCAAAATTTATAAATCTGCATACAAGCAAATGTCACCATTTTTCTTACCATAGGGACTAAATTTACAACCCATGATATATACTTGATGGGATGAATGATACCACCATCCCTTAGCTTCCTTAACTCATTTTACATATTAGTAGCCAAGATGGGGTTAATAAGTCTCTATTTCTACCTAAAATTCTTGGTATCAGGCTATAATGAGATGACATGTTGGAACAACTCTTCCCTATAAGATTTCAACTGAGATTAAGACCATCCTAAATAATATTGGTACTTTCTTAGCAGCTACATGGAAACATTCTTCTCATCTACACTTAGGTGAGTACATAGTTAAACCTTCATTGGATTCTCATGAGAACCCAAATTTTGCTCAGACACATCCATAGAAATAAATGATTCTTGAGTCTTGATTCAATATGCTCTATTAAAATATGATTCTAAACTTACCAATCCTCTAGGGAGCATGTTTGTCTTCAGATGTATAATGTCTTCCCCAAACAAGGTTTCTTTTCCATCAAAAACTTGAACCATTGATTCCAAGTCTATGAAATGATCATGGAACTCGGTTTCATAACTCAAAAACCTCTTAATTTATTTTTCATCATTAAAAACATGCCAGTGATGAACATTGTCTAGGATTGAAGGCCTAATAAGCACCTCCACTTAAAACTGACAATGATGGATTATATTTTCAATGTCAAATTGAGCACCCAACCCTACATGTTTATCAAATTCTTCTTTGAAACTTCTATCATGATAAAATATAATGATTTCATCAAACAATTTAAATAAATCCTTGACAACATTCTAATATTATTTCAACGTTATTTTTTGTGGCGTAAGCATTGCAGACTTGCTTTACCACTATCTTGGAATCACCTTTCAAAATCAAAAATTTTAATCCCATGTTCGTGGGAAATATATAAAACAACCAAGAGTGCCTCATAATTATTAGTATTATTAGTTCACTCAAAGGACAACTAAAAATAAAACTTGAAACACTAACCATAGAGGGCAAAGAATACAACCCCTATTCCATTCCCAAAATTGGATCCAAGTCCCATCAAAACACACCTTCTAAATTGTGCCTTCACTCTCAAGTTCAACTTCAAGTGTAGTAGATCATTCATTAGTGTTAACATTCCCAATGAAGTTCCCAAGCCCAATGTCTATCTACAATACTTCATTTTGATCATGTTTTGTATCTTCAATTACATATAACATCTTTATCTCTTTATAAAGTTTGACCATCTTACCCTCGAATGGAATGTTGGAATAAGAAAGGTCTATTTGTCCATTTTTACACTTTCACCCATGTGAGTAGCATGTTTATGTGATAGAAGCATCCCCCATTTAGGTAGGTAATCTACAACTACCACACCCATATTTAGATACTTACCTAGATGCACTACTAACTCCACTACCAACCCCTTGACTTTTATAACAACTAAAACTTCTCATGAGTCCATGGAATAACACTTGCCAAAGGTTGATGTAATCATAACTCTGAGATCATTTAAGACACCCAAGTGCATTACATTATAAGAAGCACCAGAATCAAACATGTAATTATGGACAATAAGGCCATTGAACAATATGGCTACATAAAATAGATCCACATTGAGATGATTTTATATGAATACAATCCCTAAATAGACTTCTAGAGTGAGTTCAACAACCTCTTCAAATTCTTCATCACTTTTTGGGGGTGTTTAGGATAAGTGAATCTCATTTGCATCTAACTTCTCACCAAATTCCAAGCATTCTAATGCCCTCTTCTTATGATAAAGTGTTATTAATAGTTCAACAAGTGGCATGACCAATTTCAGGTGGCTAAACACTTGAGCCATATCATATATATGATATTGAGGAAGAGGATTATTTGGTGGAAGGGTAATAAAACCTTTAGTTGCAATATTATCACTCTAGATTTGAAGTGGAGTAGGCTGTGGTGGATTTGCATGATTAGTAACAAACTTTAATTATGGATTTTATTTAACATCATTTACACCCTTAGGAATACTAGATAATCTGGGTAATTTATTCTTACAAAGAGTACCTCTAGCCTTAATAACTTGGGAAATGGATACTAGTTTGGAAGTATTAAGAATTCTCATAATTTTATTAGATTCCTTACTTGTATCCGCTACCCTTGGAATTGCAGGGTAAGTGTCTTGAGGAGTATCAACTGATTGCCTACTTTTCAAGTAGTATTCCTTCTCTTGGATAATTTTTGTATTAATTATTAACTTCCTATCCTCAACTGATAAAATTCCCCGATCATACTTTTTAATCATCATTGATCTTAAAAACTTAAAATAATGAATGGGTAATTCAAATGCCCATGCCATATTAACCTCATAAGTAAATTCACAACTTGGGACACATATCTTTTATACCTCACTCAAAAAATGATCAAAAATAATAACACTCATCAATTCTATGGAGGAAGATATCTTGCTTTGGGAACTTTGATATTTGAACACCATAATTTCATCACCAAATGATATAGACTCAAGTTCATCTACATATTCATCAATTAGTTTAGTTGTATCACATGGAGGATGTGGAAGGAAGCCCTTATCACACCAATTAATATCAATGTTAGAACCCATCACATTTATTTTGGTATTTAACAGATTAGACACTTCTTTTATAACCCCTCTATTATGAGTCATATCTATTCTTTCATCACATGCAAGCCTCTTCCCTCTATCATTATCTCAATTATTGAAATCATGCCCCCTTTGTGATTGATTTGGATTTGGATCCCTCTCTTAATTGGTAGACACATGAGGGATCCTCTTCTCAGCACTTGTAAGCTTGTTTGACATCTCTTTGACAATAGAAGCTAGAGTCTTGACCATCTCCTCAAGATTGATATTCTTAGTGGACTATGTTTTTTTAACATTGACCAACTTCACATCAGCCTACTTATTCATGGGATTTCCCACCACCTTTATAGCATTCTCAATTTGAATGGCTATTTTGAATGCCAATCACATGTTCATATGATCCTTGTCTAACATGTAATATGTAGCATTCTTATGAAAGGCATCATAGTATTTTATCAAGCATGTTGCATCACTAGGACTTATGTTATTAGACAAGCACATCATAGTTTTTTTTAACCATGTGTTTAATTATTGAAGAAATTCATTAGGGTTGTTCTTGATTTTTTTAAACTCAACCAAAAGGAACCTTGTAAAAACTCTATCACCAAACTAAATTCTAAAAACCTTCAACATTTATTTCTATGAATCAATGCATCCATAGGGAAGAGAATTGAACCATTCATGAGCGTCTTCCTCTAGCGTGTGCACAAATAGCTTAATACACACATCCTCATGCTCAAACTCCTAATCTTAAATAATATTATGGAAATCCCTTTGGTTCTAATCACCACTCATTACATTGTTCCCTTGGAATTTATTAAGGCATTTCATTACATCATTTAAGAATTCATTAGGATAACATGCCTTGTTATAAAAATTGATAGCCCTAAATCTGGGAATGTGGAATATAGGATGTTCATCATCATTTGGGTCCCTATGCCTCATGAATTGTTTAATTGGAGGTTCAATAATAACTAGCAGAGGGATGTGAGAGGGTGAATGAGGGTGACTTAGTCGATCAAACATAGGAGGGGATTTAGTTAGTTAAGAAGGAACTAGATAATAATTAAAACTATAAGTTTTAGAGTGAATAAAAGAGTTATGAAAATCCTCAATAATGGGGAGTTAAAAAAATCTCAATTTTATAAGGATCTCGGAAATATAGATATTGATTTGCAACCAAACTTTTCCCTTCAATAGGCCATAAAACTAATCTCCCTCTTCCTTGATGAATATTTAAGGGCAAGACACGTTGCCTAGGTGGGTCAGCTTTGAAAGTCGATCCTTCTAAATTTTCAAGTAAGAAAACACTCAAATCCAGAAAGTAAGATGTCTAAAATATGCACCTATCTTGCTTGAACCCAAATAGTAAAGCTGGACTCACCACTAGGATCATAATTCTAAAATATAATAGTTAACACATTGATTGTGGTATATGTTGAAAACATACTTGCTGAGTTTAATGATAAGATAAAAGGCAAAGACATTAAATTTTTTAGAATCATGTCCAAAATGGGAGAAAGCACTTTCTAACATGTAATTTTAGTAGCTCTTTAGAATAAACCCATTAGAAGTCAAATTATCAAATATTTCAATTCTTGGCACATCCCCAGTGGAGTGATGTGGTATTGATGGACATTATAATCCAAACATAACAAATAAATGTAGATAACTTTTCAAACAATTTACATAGAGTTCTTTTCAAGAGTCCCTAGTAACTGAAGTAACCAATCCTCAATTGATTTCCCCAACAATGGTACTAGCAAAGTGGTGTTCCATAGTTATACATCTCTATTACTTGGTCTTTCACACTTGAATAAAATGGCAAACAAAGATGAAAATATCACTAGTATTTCATTATATTTGAGAAAGGATTTGGCATCTAGAATGGACTAGATGTAGAAAATGATTTAGAGGCACTGAAAAGGGTATGGTTAGCTTCCAACTATTCTTGGATCTACCTAAACTAAGGTGAGAGGACCTATGGGGTAGCTTACTCACATGGAGAAATTTTACAATTTAACCTTCATGGTGATTTTTGGTGGAAGGAAATAAGAAAATGACCAAAGAATAACTAGACTTGTTTAATCAACCCAGGGAGGGTTGTCACATAGAATGAACAAAATCCCTAGATCACATATAAGCTACTAAAGATAGATGTGAAAGTGTCTACGATATTCATTCAAAGGAATTTTCAACAACATCAGATGAATGAAAAAATGCAGTGTTAGGTCTTTAAAACATAAGATACAAATGCATGTTATATAATCAATATCTTATCCATTTCCATGTAAATAACACTTATGATACAACAAGTGTGTATTATTTGTAGGGTAAGATAAGGTAGGATAACTTGTTAATTGTAAAAGATTGTTGGTGTGTTGGTAATTATAAAATAATAGGGTTTCTTACACTATTAAAGGCATTATCCTTAGCAAAAAGGTAGCGAGATCTCAAATACAATATAATTTTAAATGCTAAATGATTAACGAAAGATTAGAACATACACTAAAACTAATATTTCAAATAACTTTCCCTATCAAATCCATAAACTTAGGGTACCCTAACAAGTTATTCAACAACATATCCTAAAATAATGTAGAAAGGGTTTATAATATTGATCTATGCTCAAAATGATAACAAATAATGAACACAATCAAAAATATCCACTCAGCATAACTTATAAAATAGATTGTTGCACTTCATCAATAGGAAATAACAAAGAGCCACAAACATTTTCATTAACTTGAAAAGAGACATTACATATATGAGTTTTTTAAAACACAACCATGGGGACAATCATGGTGAGATTTTAGCATGTTGGATAAGGGAGAAATAAACATGCTCTTAAATCTATCAAATAGTTATACACCTACAACCACCCTAGCAAGGGAGACAAGATCTACACATAACAGTTGATCTTAATATTTTTGTAGAACCTAGACTTAGAGAAAAACAAAGACCAAAAACCACCTAAATAGAAGAGAAGCCCTCTATTTATACGTTTTGAACCCTTTTCAAATCATGGATTGTGGGTTGAACTTTAAAAACTTACAAAACAACCCTCCAAATTATGCCAAGATGATCCCAACTTGAAAATGTTCCTTGCCATGCCTAAAATCTTCATCCATTTATAAAAAAAATAATTGCTCTAACTTCCTCTACAAATAATGATGAAGATTTCCAATAAACCCTTTGATTTCTTGACTGTATATGCCTTTTTACATGATTTGTAAGGTTAAATTCTATGGTGGAGGCCATTTAAACATTTTCCTCATCTGTAACTGTCTAGAGATTCCCTTGACCACTTTCTTTCATAGCTAGAACCTCCAGGACAATTATCTTTCTTCTTATGCATGCAAAAAAACAACTTGCTCTTGCAATTATGGCATTGAGATGCTCTCGATGTGGTAGAGGCATAAAATGATCCATGGTCAAAAGCATTCTTTTTAATGGCCCACAAACCTTATTCTATGTTTCATCTTGTTTATCCATGAAGGAACCATCAATTTTATCTTTAAGACTAAATACTACCACATATTTACATGTGGCATGCTACATGAGATCTAACTAGGCATTTGTGTGGTCAAATAGTGACTAAGATGCTTAACTAGCTCCAATATGGACACATGTCACTTTTGCATTTGGTTTGAGCTCTGTTGATATGTCCACCTAAGAATAGCACTAGCAAATTCTTATTTACATGATGAGTGTGAGCATTCAACATGGAATCTCTATAAGATCTCGATGTCCCTCTAGCATTAACTTTTTATGAGTTTTGAGGTCTCTATTAAGACCTTAGGATCATGCTACTTAGAGAATATGTGGGATTTATATACTCTGAATAGTTAGTATCTATCAGGTTAATGCACTTTTTCCATGTGGTATCTTCTCATTTGGCTTGATTTCTTATAAAATTCCACCTCTACCTCTCATCATTTGATTAAAATCTGAGAGGTTAAATGCTATTAGATGATGTTTTTTAAGTTCATTATAGTTATGACGTGTTTCATCTTTGCACTTGCTCATAGGATTATTTATTTATTGACTTATGGGAGGCCCTGTGAACCATTGATCTGCCACTTAGGCACCTGAGATGGTGGCACTTGTCATTGTCAGATCCTTCTATAGGCATATTGACTTTGTCACATGTCATTAGATATTCAAACTACCTGCTGAGATGGTGACACTTGCCATTCCAACAAAGATTTTATAACCTTTGACATACCGACCTTCACTCACCATCATATCCCTAAACGGATTCCTGTAATGGTGACACTTGTCACCTCCTTACTCATTCTACGGCTTCATTGAAGTTTGACCTATTTCTTACTATCGATCATGATCTATACACTTTACCATGTAGTATCAATAGTTCTGAACATGCTTAAGCTTTTAACCATGTACCATGAATTTGACACTTGTCATTTATGCACTTGTCCTAAGTCCTTTTGATTTTTCAACTTTGATCATACATCATTCAATCATCTCCATCTATGTTTACATGCATCATTAGATCATGATCCACTAGGCTAGTTATGATTGGCTCCAAGTTAAAAATGAAAACAATGAGGTTAGAGTTTGGGGAATAAATAAATTAATGCAAAGTCTTATCCTAAGGTTTCTTTTATATATGATAGAAGCTTTGGGATATAAATTTAAGCTAACTTCCTAACAAAGGGACCAAGCATTAGTTAGACAAGGTTAATATATAAAAAGGGACCAATGGCCACATGATATAAAAGGGACCAAATATGAATTTTAGAATAAGGATTGGTCATGGTAGTAAATTTGGCTAAGCCTTAATATAAAATTAAATTAAGTGCATGGCATTTTTAAATCACTTTCACATTAATTATCCTTGTCAAATTTGAATTTAAATCAAAGGGAATAATCTAAGGAAATTGGAACAAAGGTTTTTTGATGTTCATACTTGAATTCAACTCATATTTTAATAGATCACTATAGGACACTTGACATCTAATTAACTCTTGAAATAAGAAGTGGGCTAACCAAATTAGGTATTTATACTTAAAAAGGGCTCAATTGCTCTAGTGAAAATTTGAGCACTAACATAATGGCAATGGGAAAAAGGTGTAAAATAAAAAAACACAACCAATAATAATGGATATAGATGTTTGAAGTGTTATTCCTCTCCCCACAAGCTCAAATGGAAGTTCAAGCTCCAATATTAGCTCAAGTTCACCAAGTTCATCTACTAGCACACCTTTAGGTGATAGTTCAATTCCAGTATTAAGTCCAAGCTCTTCAAGAAATGTAAGAAGTTAAAGTGAAATTTATCAAAGTAATGAGATTCCAATTAATAATTTTGATATATTTATTAAAATCTAAGTTGAACCCTCTGTATATGAATAAGTAGTACAAGAAATAGTATGGATTGATGTTATAAATGATGAGATGTAAATAATTGATATAAATAATACATGGGAATTAGTGAAACTTCAAAAAGATAAATAGGTCATTAGTGTCAAATGAATTTATAAGGTGAAATATCATGCTGATGGTTATATGAAAAGACATAAGGCAAGACTAGTTACTAAGGGATTTGCATAGACACCTAGAATAGATTATTTAGAAACATATGCTCTAGTTGTAGGAATTGATACAATCAAGATTTTATTGGCTATTGTTGAACAAAAAAATTGGCTAGTATATCATATAGATGTAAAATTGTCCTTCCTTAATAGTTATATAGATGAAGAAGTCTATGTGAAATAACCTATGGTCTATGAAATTTTAGGTCAAGAAAAGTTGGTTTACAAGTTGTAAAAAACTATCTATGGGTTGAAGTAAGCTATTTATGCCTGGTCTGTATGAATTGATAGTTATTTCTTGAAGAAGGGATTTAACAAAATCCATTCAGAGCCAACCATGTATGCCCAATGTATTGTTAATGATATTCTCATTGTTTATCTTTATGTTGATGATCTTATGCATACAAGTCATAGTAAAAATCTCATGGATAAGTTTCACATAAAAATAAAATAAGGATTTGAAATGTTAGATATAGGACTCATGCATTATTTTCTTGGTGTGGAATTACAACAAGAAATAACATGTATATTCATTTGTCAAAAAATGTATGTAGTTGATTTATAGAAAAGGATTAAAATGATGACATACACAACCATTGCAACTCCCATAGCCCTTGATGAGAAATTAACCAAAGAAGTTGCAAGTTAAAAAGTGGATGCTACTTTGTATAAAAGTTTAGTTAGGAGCCTCATGTACCTCAATACAATAGGGCCTAACATTATGTATGTTGTGAGTCTCACTTCTCAATTCATGCAGGATTCACATGATTCTTCTTATCGCACTGCAAAAAAAAACCTATGATATGTGAGTGGTACACAAAATTTTAACATTCATTATTCTTCTACTAAAAAATTTGAGCTTGTTGCCTACATAGATTATGATTGGGCTAGTTTAAATGATGATAGAAAATATGCATTAGGTTATGTATTCTCCATTGGTTCTAGAGTTGTATCTTTGAGTAGTTAAAAGTATGCAACAATTTCACTCTCTTCAGTAGATGTAGGGTAAATTGTAGCAACAATATAAAGTTATAAAGTAATATAGATTCAAAGGATATTGGAAGATTTACATTTAATTTAGGAATACCCAACTAAACTTTATTGTGATAAAATAACACTACTGCCATGATGAATAATCCTATGTTTCATGTAATATTAAAACACATATAGAACTAACATCATTTCATTCAAGATTTATTTCAAGATGGGCAAGTGGAGTTGTAATTATGTCCTACATCTGACCAAGTAGTTGATATTTTTACCAAAGCTCTTCTTACAACCAGTTTTGTTTCTTTATGACATCAGTTTGGCATCATTACCATTGATCATCCAAGCAGAAATTGAAGAATATGTTTGAGTTGATTTCATGCATGATTAATGCATAATAGTCTATTTTTAAATTTATTTTTAGTCTGATTATTTTTAGACTATTGGTTACATGATCAATGCAATATACTTTAATTTTTAGACTGTTGTTCAACTTAATTACAAGCAAAATATTTTTAATTATTTATTTTTAAATTGTTTTTTAAACTCAATTATTATTCTTCTATAGATGAATATGATGGGTAGTATTTTATTATATTGAAAAATCATTGAATAAAAGTATTTATTTTTGATTCTATATGTTTTCTGAGTTCATATATTATTTTCTTGAGTAGATGGTTTTTTATTTAGTCTATATTATTTTTTTAATAGTTCTTAAGCATAGTATTAGATCTTGTTTTATTTCATTTCAATCATGAGAGTGAGTTGTATATTCCACCCGATCATAAGTTCAATGGCCTGTGATCATCTCCAATTGATAGAGTGGTGTAGAAGGGTAATATTTCAAGCTAGGCCTTCAAATATTGGAATTTCATAGTTTTTGAAGTTATAGTTCTTTGATTGAATTGTATGTTGAATTTGAGTGTAAAATCAAAAGTGGCACCAGGAAACCTAGTGAAGACTTAGTAGAAATGGCAAGCATAGGAAAATATTTCGAAGCCCAAGAAACATCTGAGAATCAACATGGCCTCATAGAAATATATTAATTTCTAAATGTCATTCAATAAATATCTATTTAGCTAGTCACACAACATTTTTTGAGTTACCTAACTTAACATGTATTGCAGTCTAAGCAAAAACAAGTGAAACAATGAGACAAGTGAAACTTTACCTGTGAAACATTATAATTTTAAGTGTCAATTCATTATTAATCGATCCTCAACTTCTATAGTTGAGTTTTCATTCTTTATTATAGGTAAAATGTTTATTTATTTTGGTGTTTTGACTATTAATTTGAAATTTTTCAATATAAGCCATTGGAAGGGTTGATTGTGTTTCTTGTACAATCGTAGCATAGTTGGGTAGATTCCACTATCTTGAAAGCTACAAACCCTTTTGTAAGGGGTTCAGAGTATGTAAATATAACACATACGCTGATGTTGGGGCATGTGTATTATATGGGGCCTTTTCATGTATAATATCACAAGAAATAATTTATCATTGCCTCCCATCATAATCGCCCAAATCACATTGACGTATCTCACTACTTGCAAGTTCTGCACAGCCTTGTCCTTTATTACATGGGTATGAATATGGTCTTTCTGTATGTTCTTAACCTTGATGTAATTTCACTGTGTTAGTATATTGGTAGCATAGATGAACATAACTTACAATATAGACTTTGGATGTTCATTGTTGTGTTTGATTTTAATTTTACTGGTATAAATGTAAATAAAATAATTTCTCTATTCTAATCACCAAGGTAGAAGAGGATAAATTATTTGGAAATAGAAATGGGTTTCATCCATATTTCCTCATGCATGTCAAATTAGATCCCCCATAGTTGGTCTGACCCTAACATACTGGGATCTTCAACCAACCAATACAGATGTCACCTGATTGAAACTTGGGGAGTTGTAGCTTTAACATAGTGATTTGGTAATGGGGTTATCTCTTTCTACAAAGAATGTAAGTGATCACATAGATAAAAACTTTGAATGATTATTCAAATTCTGATCGGTTTTCCCTCCATTCTCTGTTGATGGGATTCCAAATGTAATACATGTTGAAAGAGTTGAATCCTTGCCTTATTATTGTAGCCACTTTTCAATTTGATTCTCTTAACGTTAAGAGATTCAAATTGCTTCAAGTTGATGCTACTAAAATAAAACTCATCTTCGATGATCTGATTACATGTAATATCTATTTAGTCCAAAATAAAATATTAAAATATCCACTAAAGGCAATAATAATAACTATAGTTGAATATAAAATGGATGCTAAGAGTCCCCGTATAAGTTTGATAAAGTAATTGTTAACAAAAATAAAACAAGCATAAATAAAATTTCTATACAAAAAAATTCGTTCTCCACACTATGCTAGCCAACAAAGTTGAGAAAACAACTTGATAATGCTTTATAATTAATAAGAATAAAAGAGAATACGTAGTTTTCTATCACATAATTGATAATGGTTTATGAGTGTTATATTAGTAAACACACTAGTGGATTTTATATGTACATGTGAAACAACTATCATGTTCCATCTAATTACTTAAATGCAGATTTTAAATTATTTTGGTATATTATATATTAATTATATTTTTTATATAAATTTTGTGCATTTTATAAAGTATATTATAAATTCTTGATATATGTAAATATTATTATTGTGATATTAATATAAATAAATTGTATTTTTATAATAAAATTTAACTCGATATAATAAGTATAATTAATAATAAAATAGTGTTAATATATAATATATCAATATGCATATTAATAATATATATTATTAAATATTATATTATATTATATTATTTCAATATAATGTATTAATATATTTTATATTTTTTTACAAACCACTGTAATATAATATAATAATACATACATACAAATTTATATAATTATATAATATATTACATAATATAAAAGATATAATATTATATAATTTGTATAATATAATATTTATAATAAACAATAATTATAAAAAACATTTATTATACAATATGTATAATTTTTCTTCTCAACGTGTTAATTAATATGATGATGAGCTTTTTATTTAAAAAACTATTACTTTATTAATATATATATATATATATATATATATATATATATATATATATATATATTAGAAACAAAACCAAGAAATTTGTCAGGAATGGTAGACCGTGTAATTGTACTAAAAATAAAGGCGAACCATACCCCTGTTGAGTTGCCTACCCTGACACGTATTGCAATCTAAATAAAGGTGACATTGAAGCATAACCTTTTTCCATCTGTCCGTCTTTGCTGCACATTGACCATGCCCTAAATTGGCCGCATGGTGGGACATATGGTATTGGCACCAAGTGCATTTGAAAAGTATTCTCAAGACCTGTTTTTACATTCTAGCCAGGTGTCCCTATTTCCTTCCCAATGTGGAAAGGAAGATAATAGATTTAGATTAATGCGTAACAGAGGAAAAACGAGTGGATGGCGCTGAGGAGTTAAACGTGTATAAAGCAAGAATGACTTTTTATTCCCTCGGAAGCATGCATTCTTAAAAAAAAATTTAACTTATTTATAGTTTTTTGTGTATCTTACTGATTTTGGTTGGAATTAGCCCATACGAAAATTGTTTTACTTGGAACATATTTTGTTTTGATTGTGTATGATGTAGTTGCATAACACGAGTGAAATAAATGAGACATAGACATTTTTATACGATAAAATTATTATATTTAATAAAAGTTTAGAGAAAAAATATAAAAATGATTGAAAGAATGTATTTTGAATTTTAATGTAGAAATATCTATATTTTATATTGATATATATTTTATATTATATTTAATATTAATATATATTTTATATTATAATATTTTATATATTTAATTATATTTATATTATATTAATATAAATATATATTTTATCTAATATATTATATTTTTTATTTTTTATTAATTATATCATCGTACCGAGAATCATTGTAGTCCCTGAGAGAAATGTTAATGCTCAAATTCCATTCATTAACAATCTCTTGAGCTGTTCGCACAACACTTGTGAGTTGCTTAACCTGACACATATTGTAGTATAAAGGAAGGCAAATGACGAACCTGATATGTCCCGACCCATCATAGGAAAAAGAGACAAAGGCACCCCTCCAAGCAGCTTTTTCAGTTCTCCTGAAGTGGAGATGATGTTGTTTGGCAGGCATTTATTGTTAGTTAGGCTGTGATTTGTTTTTTTTTTCACCAATCGTTCTGCCAGAGCCCGCTTAAATGACAGCAGAATTAACGGCATTGTTCAGGTACTGTGGGAGGCGTCGCAGTATATTGTAGACGGATGACAGCTGTCAGAACTTACAGGAAAGGCAAATAACACCTTGTTGCCCACAGGTGGCAATCTTTAATCGTTAGAAAAACATCAACGTTTACGTTGCCGTCTAAGACTAACCTTTGCATACTTCTTCACAATAGAACCTCCGGCGTAATTACGCTCTGGGACAAGAAAAATTGTCTCAGGTGCTTCAGAATAAAAAGCCCATGCCCATAAAAGCGCCTGTGCATCATCTCCCAATCCATTGCATTGGCAAGAAAAATCTTTGACTGGAAATATGTCAATTAGAGGGCATATCTTGACTGGAACGTGCCATGGAATATAGTCAACTGAAGCGTTATTTAGGTAATCATACCGCTTGGTGTTGTTCCTCCGAATTTTATGAATAATGTTATGCAGGACCTTGTGTTTGGAATCTTAGAAGACTCTTGAGGGCCATATGGATTATGCCATCATGATCTAGGAGTACCAAAAAGATGAATTGGAATCATTGACATTCGAACAAAAGTTATTGGAAGTTACCTATCAGATCCATTCCGAGGTAACACTAGAGAAAACCGAAGAAGAGCGCCTTCCAGAGGAACTTCAGAAGTACCAAAGCTGTTGTTCATTCTCAGGATATTTGTAGCATCTACGAGGTGCCTACTGCAGTTGAGCTCGTCATTTGATGAAACCTAAAAATCACATAGCACACTCTTTCTTTCTTCCTTATATATGACGTCTCTCAAGCTTCGCCGCTCTTCAGTATTCACCTTGAGCCATGTGTTGTTCATAACCAATGACTAAATGCCTTTTCTTCTTGTATCACAGGCCTCTCATGACCTTAGAATGCTACTATCTATATTAGCAGGGTGATTTAGGGCCTTCTTTACGAAAGAGGAATCAACCTCTTCTCTTAGAATCTTATAATCGGACTAGCATGTTTACTTGATACTATATTTGATGTTAAATGATGTTGTAATTGTTCTCAAAAATTTGGTCGAACAGAAGGAACCCTTGGTACCCAAACTAGGGAACCCGCATCCAAATGCTTAAGTGCAGGTGCAACAATTTCTAACGAAATGCTGTCAATGGGTACTGCCTTAACATTTTTCTAGCTCTTTGTAGTTTTATGGATGTTGTAAATCCATAAAATGAAAAAAAAAAAGGCTCCAAACATTTCCAATATTTGTACCATCTCTGCAAAACATAAATAAGAGTGGAGAATAATCCCAGTTGGGAATGTGCCCATCTCTTCGCACATTGTGTCAATTCATGAAGATAACAAAAAGGAAGATATACAACGAACAAAAATAGTCCTCTGCAATTGTTTGCCCAGATCTAGCTATTGTTTGAAAATTTGTATTTTTTGTGAAAAGTCATTTGCCTTTTCTTGTCTAGATACATTATCTAGTCCAGTTTTACCTGATGTTGCTGAAGGTATTGTCTCATAGAAGCCCTTTAATATAGTTATGCAATAAGATCACTTTCTAGCAAACCATGGATGGAGATCGAAGTTTCGAATAATTGATGAATGTATTTTGCTCATTTTCTTCACCTATTCCCAATTTTCCTTGTAGTCAGGTGTGGTTATTATGGTTTCAAGAAGGTCAACTATGAAAAAATAAGGTAGTTTTGAGTAGCACAAACTTGATCATACTTTGAAATTTGACTACTGTTAATAAAATAATGTTTCCAATATTTCTTCCATCAAAATGATCAGGCCTCTCTACATTTCGAACAGGTCGATCTTGTACTATTCTCGCTGCAAGATGAATAGGTTCATGTTGTACCACTCCCTCTACAAGTTACCCCAATTGTTGCATTATTACTATAAACACTACCACTGTCTGTTCCAATGTCTATATATTGTAACAATGGCTTTGTATTGGATGACAATGTCTTTCTTTTATTTACTTATTTTTTGACAGCGTTAAAAAGACATGTTTTTTAGGATCCCGTAAGCTATTACAATTGGAGAGAGAGATAAAACCTTAAAGGTCACGCTAAATTCTTTTACCAGAAGAAAAAAAAACCAAAACCTTCAAACGTCAAACATAATACTACATTTGTCACATTAGGTACATCCATCATCTGTGGATCATCCATACATCCATCGCCAAACATAGAAGGTCCCATTAATATTCCACCTTTTTTATACAACCCACCTGAAATCGATTAACCTTCAATGAAACTTGCATAAAAGGTAACTTTCTGTGGGACTAAACACAGTTCACAACTTTTAGCCAGCTTATGTGAAACTTTTGCTCGGGGTTCTTCTTGAGTTGAGAGTCATTATGGAAGCTAGAACCTAAATTCTTTTACATTTTTTATTTTTTTGATACTTTGGTCAACACTCCCTTCCTTACATAGTTTCTTGGTCAACTGATATATAAATTTCAATTGATTTAAAGGGTTGAGATTTGTCTTTCGTCGATGCATCATACTCTTCTTCTATCTTCTGATATATTTTCTCTGCATCTTCCTCCCTAGGGATATCTTGCTTTACCGGCTCGTAAGTGTCCAAAAGGGAGGTGAAATTATCGTAGCCTTAAATTCTACAATAGCCTCTACAATTCTTCTAGCTTTAGTAGTTTTAGGATTAAGGTTTGTGTGTTCCTTATCCTTCTTATTATCCTATTTTGAGTTTCAATATGAATCTAAAGCATCATTATCATGTCTAGATCCATTCACTGTGAGATGGATGGAGAGAAAATCCATCACTCATGAAGTTTCCTTTTTTCTTCTAAAATTTTTGCTCTCTATAGTCAAGTCACTAGTAGCAAAGCAGTTATAGCAACAAACCAACAGAACTTTATAGTTAATAAGTTGAGATTAAGAGTGGTAACGAACTTGTAGAACAACATTTATGGGTAGATCCTTGGGAGTATCAATGTTGACCAAAATTCTAGAAAATGTAGTGTAATCTAGGTGTGTTTGTAAAACCTTTCCTAGGGAAATACCAATAGCTTTATAACTAACACCATTCTAAAATTAGAATGGGAGATGCTGTAGATGAACCCAAACGGGTCTTTCATTAAATTTTTATATAAGGGGGTTAATGAAAGTGAAACATTGATTAAAGACCAATGGATGGTGATTCAAACATCAAATAAAAAATTGAATCTTTTACTTATCCTCAAATCAATCAAAGGAAACAATGAAAAAACCTTTTATTAGAAGGGTAAATTTCAAGCCTACCTTGCAGGAGGGGTAGTCAGTGTTTCAAAATCAAAAAATGAAGATATTGAATATTTGGACAAATATTGAAAAATATGTAAGTGACACCTATGGAATAGAACCATTCTTCCACATTAAATATTACCTGGGTCTTATTTTCATTGAAAATAATGATTGGAGCTGAAGATTTAGGTTTGAGAGGTTTTGGATATACCCTGGGTGGTAGTTTATTGAAATAAGCTAACTCAGCAAAGGATTTTTGGGAATGTGACCCCTCCCCCACCTTCATTTTTGGCTTCATACCCTTGGTATCAATCGACTAAAATGACAAATCCTTATTTTTATGGCCTTTCATACTGGAAGCTTAATTTGGTTCAATAATGAAAAGAGGGAAAAGATGAGGGATTTGTGTTCTTTCTCTACTGACACCATCAGAATCTACCAAAAATGCATGAACTAATCGTTAAGGAACATATAAAAGGGTAGTAGAGTAACTGATCACAGATATATATGGGCTCCGTAGGACTTATGTAAGATAAAAGTCACAGTCATGATTCCTATGCGATGATAAGAAGTGGCTGATGAGTAAGTTACATCAATTCTTTCCTAGTGTGTTACGGGGATAAAATATTTGGTTGTACATTAGTTCTAGGAGAGCCATGCTCACTGATTGGTAAAGGTGTTGGAAAAGGAGTGAAGGAAGGCATTTTCAAACTATGGTTGAAGTGTCTCTCTTTTAATATTAAGATCATCAATTTATATTATTTTATTTAAATTATTCAAACCCATAATATCTAATACTTCTTCATTCTATATCATTAATTCCAACATTTACCATGTTCCTATTATATATTTTTAACTAATATTTGGTACCAACATCATACTTAATGATTCCATTTTATAACACATATTAGTTCTATTCACCAATCTCCACATTCTCAAGGCTAAGATCAATGTATGTTTGGTATAGAGTAGTGGGTGATCCTTGGAAATCTCCTAATTTCAAAAAAATATGAAGGATCATTATTAAAATAGTAATTATTGAGTATTTTTACTAGATACCTAAATCCTTAAATGGTGAATGTTTTAATGATTATATCATATCGGTCCCTCATGAACCAATGATATTTATTAACACTCCAAGGGTTGGCCCATTATTCACACATATCACATATAATATTTTATCCATCCATTTATTTCAACCAGCTTATAATGCTTCTCAAACAAGATTACGTTTGGCATAAAATAATTTTTCAATAAAGTCACCTTTTTATCTTAAAAAAAATCCCATGAAGAAATTCTCAATAAAAGAATGATAGTACGGAGTATTAGATCTTAATCTTACCTAAAATAGCATGATTTATTGGATATGTAAAATATTTGAATGCAATTTAAGAGGATTTTCCAACAGTGGAGAATGCAACCCAACCTATTTTGAGGAAACCTATATGTATTACTTTTGTATTTTTAGTCTAAATATTGACATCACATTACTCCAAATAAAACATTGAATGATTTTCACTAGGATATGTCCATTCGACTATGAACTTGGTGTACATAGAATTTTTTTATCATCTCTATATTTAAAACACATCCAATTAATTGTAGGACTTATTTGGAGATGTTGTCATGAAATGTAAAATTTCATAATAATAGCTATCCCTGACTATGGGATGACATTCATTATTGGAATGTAAAACTCCAAAATACTTGGTGTCTAGTGCCTTAATGTTTCTACAAATTCTTGAAAATAATGTGTGAAACATATTTTCATGTCATGATATGCAAAATTTATAATAAGTTCACCTATTTAAATCCTATGATAAATGAAGACATGCTACCAAGCCATATCACTTACTTTAAATTTTCTATTTAACTTGATTCAACTAACTAATAAATAATTCACCTATCTTAATGTAATTAGAAATGAAAAAATATTGTCAATCCAAATCCCCTACTATTAAAATTCTACATATGTGCTTGTTCTCTTGAAGAGTCTCACCAAGAATTTTTTTTATCAATTCCGACATCTGAGGAACATAACTTCACATAAAATTATTCATGATTGCAAATGCCATCATATGATTACACTGTCAACAATAAGTCTTAGAGACCCACTTGGTTGAAACATTTTAGGGCTCTTTTCTACATTTAATTTCAAAATATAAATACAATTATGCACTATAAATCATTTATAGGGCAGAAGATGTCTAGCTCATTTGAGTTTAAAGTAGGTGTCTAAATGAATATAAATGCAAACATTGAACCACAAAATAATGATTGATTATCTCCCATAAAATTAGTCATTTTAACCATTTTGAAGCAATTTATATATTTACCTCATTATGCAAATCATGTAGTCATCAACTAAGAGTTCTCAGGAAGAGACATAACTATGCACATGTGTCCATAAAAATATAAACACATGCATAGGAGGGAAAACAATCATATTGCTAAATTTATTGAATAAACACAAAACAAAAATAAATACAAGAAAGAAAATCAATCCAAAATAGGGAAATTGGAACTATTTATAGAGATTATAGGGGAAAAAAGACTATAAAAAACTCTTGATTGGTTGGAAAAATTATCTTCCATTTTGAATTTAGAAGAAAACTTAAAATAATGCATAGATGTCCATAGTAGGGTTGAATGTATTTAAAAATTTATTCTTAAAGGAGTTCCAATTCGTAATCCATCCATCTTTTAGGTGTAAGACCCATTCAGAAATAGGTCCAATTAGATTTTCAATAAAAATTATAACATAAACATCTTCATGCATAATTTTTGAGATGTTTAAAGACACTATGTAAGCAATGTTATGATTATCTTCATCTTGCTAGTTTTCTCTTGAAGAAAATAGTAATTTCTTCCTTGAGCCTAATAAATGTTTTCCATATGGGACATAAATAACATTGGGGGTGTAGTGAATGAACACCATTTATTCAAAGTCAAATATGTAGGCACTAGTTACTTTACATCAAGAAAGTTTCCAATGTCCATTCTAAGGAGGTTCTTTGATATTTCTATAAATTGAATGCACAAGTTACTGATATCCCCACTAAATTCAACATAAAATATTGGTTCTATTTTATGTCGCATTGCTTGCTCAAATTATTTTTGTAGCTTGACCAAGCGGATGTGGCATAAAACTTGCAACATTGAAGAAACTATAAGTTTAAGTGTGGTTTTCCTCTATGTTTGAATGGGGTGGGCCCATTGTATGATTGGGACATTTTTCGGTTTTTTGTAATTTTAAGAAAAATTTAAAAAAAAGTATAAAAATAGGAAAAAGGATAAACATATGAAGAGAGAATGGAAATTAAAAGATGGAAGAATTAGAAATCATCAATTAAATAAACACATAAAACTAATTAGATGTCCTAGATTAAATGAATTGAGTTGAATAGTTCAACAATGAAATCCTATATCCACATAAAGTGGAATAAATGATGTCATCACCATAGAGATTTAGAGATATAAAATTCTATAAAACTTCTCTATATTTCATGTTGGAAATTAACACAGAGCCTCACATTCCTCCATTCAAGAAAGGTTTAATTTAGCATGAAACATTTTGGGTTAGAATCTTCAATTCATTATTGTCAATCAAAACATAGGAAAAATGATATGAATGGTTACCCTGATATCAAATTCTTAATTTCAAGTAAATTATATGTATATAACGTAAAAACTATTTTCCAAAAAACATAATCATATCATATTAAAAAACATAATATAAAATATAATCAACACGTGTGAAACAATCCATTTATCTTACAATTTTTATTTTTATTTTTTATTATATTCCAAGGATCCGTTAAAAATGAACAACTTAGTACAAAGACACTACTACACTTTTCCATGACCCAAGAGGAAAACATTATGAACGTGGATACAAAAATAATCCTACCTTATTTAAGATTTTTATGGAGTTATATAACTAGTTTTTGACTTGACCTCACCCATGACTCAATTAACTCGACTCGGGCTAACACTTTTTGCTTTCTAGACCATGACTTAACTTTTCTTTATTTAAGTTGGTCCAAACATTAACTTTTAGTATTCCAGAATTTTAATAAAAGAGATATAGATTATTTTCCCACACTGTCAGGATTTTATTTTATCAGGTCTTTCTATACCCTACCAGGTTTTTAGAACTGACATACAATGTATGGAAACTTTTGTTGTCCCTAATATCCTATCGAACATCTTTTCCCGATCAACACTTCACCCAAAAAATCTGCAGCATTGGGCATTCATTACAATCCTAAAATTTGTTTCCATGGAAATATACCTCCAAATGGTATTGGATGATTCATATATAGTCTCTGGACTACAACGTTGTCAATCAATGAGATCCATTACTGCTTCAGAAGAATTCAGAACTAACTTCCATAGTTCTCCTGTTTTACTGCCTCTTGACGATTTTACTGTCATTAAGAGCTCGCCATTTCATGGATTGTCTCTTGCCTAATCTTCATAGTTATGTACGACTGCAATAATCACAAACATGATTCTATCTAACATATAGATTTTATTCAACTGTTGTAATTGAATGGAAGTGTAGCAGACAATAAATTTTTCACTAGTCAGTGAAGCTCCAAAAAAACAAATGTCTAGCATCAATGTTGTCTGCGTCAAATAATTGTTTAATCTTCCGAAAAATCAACTATGAATGATATGAATAAAATGATAAATTCGTTTGTTTTGATTCCTAGTCTCACATCGACTTCCCTTCCACCTATCCATAAGTAAACTTTCTTGAGCTTGATAATAGTATCTGAAACAACAACAGGAATATTCAATTTCATGCATATAGGAGTTATAACATTACGATCATATCCTGAGAGAACAAACGCATCTTCCCCAGGTGAAATCCTTATATAACATCTCTTCTTTGGAATTTTCCCATTGTTAAGATAATGCACAAAATTCCTTACTTTTTCAGCATCTAAACAAGCAGTATATTGTATAACAATGGGTTGAATAGTTGAGGTTACTATAATCCTTAATACTTGTATATGTCTGTGTATATACCTCTATTTCACGTAAGGAAATTTCATCGAACTACTTAGGATGATCTATAAAAACAAACATTTGTATAAGCTCAAGCTCCTTTTAAAAAAGATATAGAACAATAAAGCCTACCATGTTTATCAACAAACAATATAAGATATTATGTTTTATTCTACGTCATCTTTATTTACTTTTGTGTTTGATCCCCTTCATGAAATTAGCAGTATCATCTACTAAACATTCATTAGAATCTGAGTCAGACTTGAAAAATCCATTAAAAATTGTATACTAATTCGTCAGGTCCAAGATACCATTTTAATATCTCAAAATTCCATTCAAAAACCTAGATTTTGCAAATAATTTTTTATAACTTTTTCATATTTGTTTTTATCTATTATTATGAATTTTTGAAGTCCAGGTGGATGCCTACGGGTTTGAGAATCGTATTTGTAATGCAAATGATATTCACAAAGTCCAAAAACAAAGAATATTTCAAAAATAAAAAGCCACAGTTGAAATCTTAGAAAACTCACGACATCTGTGGAACGATTTGCGGCATTGGAAAGGTTTAGCGGGCTTCTAGATGGAATAGTGCATGTAAAATAAGCTTCTATAACCCACACTATGCAAAAAAAAATTGATAAGAAGTTGCATTGAATAGTTGGAGGAGGATCTATGCCACGTGAATGTAATTGGTGGCCTTTTAAAAGTTTTCAAGAGGTACAGGGAGCTTGAAGAATGGTTTTTACATACAAAATATTTGTTTGAAGGCTGCAACTGGAGAGAAGAGAGATTGAACGCCGCATGGGAACAATTTTATCTTGCACTCGCCGTTGAAAACTACTTCTAGATCACATAAAACCTCTATTGAAGTTATTCAAAAATGTTTTTTAATGTATTTAGGCACAAATATTGTTCCGTCCACCTAAAAATACAAGGTTTGATGAACATTAAATGCTTCAGAAGAAATGAGTGTATGTCTAACACTCAGGTACAAGAAAAATTGTAGCATGTGCTTAATAATCGGCAACAGATGTCAATGAAAACACCTATGTATCATATTCCAATCCATTGCAATGACAAGAAAACTCTTTCCCCATAAATATGTAAATTAGAGGGTATATATTGACTGGAATGTGCCATGAAATATAGCCAACATAACCATTATTACGGAAATCTTACCACTTCGTGTTGTTCCTCTGAATTTTGTGAATAATGTTTTGCAAGCCCTTGTGTTTGGATTATGCTATCATGACCGAGCGGTACCAAAAACATGAATGGGAATCATTGACATTCAAACACAAGTAATTGGGAGATACATATCAGAACCATTCCAAAGTATCACCAGATAAAACTGAAGAGCCCTTTATAGAGGAACATAACAAGTTTCAAAAGTTATGATCATTCTCATGATCCCTGTACCATATTTCATGATGGAGGTGCATCTTGATAAATACGATAGAATAGTCTTGTTCATGTCCTTAGGAGTTTTATGGAGGTGGTTAAGTCATAGTAATCTTCTATGAAGCATTATAAGTGGGATTGAATATCATTTAGAAGCCGAGGGAGGTTTCCCTCAATAACAATAATTTTGAATTTTCAAATATTTCTTAAAGCAATGTATGGATATTTGCTATTATAAAAAGCTTTAATGAGTTTGAAATGGTGTGTTAGTAGTTTAGTAATTTGATTAAGCATCTTAGAGGGTTTTATAAGTCATAGTCATCTTCGTAAGATAAAATAAAGCAAAATGTAACATAATATTATTTATAAAGGCCATTTATGAACTTAAGTTGGTGAACTTGATGGAGAATCTCAACTAAATAAGCACTTTCCAATCTTTGGAAATTATCTAAGAACATGATCATAATTTAACCTAACAATTTCAAGGCATGAGAGACCCTTCATAAGGATAAAAAGACCAAATTACACCATTGGAGAGGCTAATGACATTCTACAGTCTGCTAAATAGGGTTTTATAAGTGTGTATTGGTAATTTTCTTGTCCATAAAGGACAATGTTTATTTTAAATGTATGTATTCATATTGAATATTCATAAATTAATATAATTCATTCATTTCTTAAATGATTTTGAGCTCAAATTGAAGTTTTTCTTCTCAAAACTCATTATACACATGTTTCTATGTGTATTCAGTTATTGTACCGACTTAAAAGTCAAATATTTTTTTTCCAAGAGTTGAGATTTAGTATTGAAAGAGTCATAGGGGTCTCAAAATAATATTTCACAAGTTTTCTAATGTTTCATAATAAACCAGGCTCTATGAACATTTATTAAGAAGCTATTGGCTTCTACAGAGTCACAAAAACCCTAATACAAGGTTTGAGACAGTAAAACACCCATAATTCCATTTCTACCTAATGAAAATCAACTAAATTTTGTAGATAGGTATAATTAATGGTTTATGAATTGATCTAGGAATTATAATTTTTAAATAAGGTCTAATAAACAACTGACATTTTACTATGTGCATAAATCCTATAGGTGACTTCCATAATAGGTGACTTCCATAACTGAGGAACACATAATAGATCTTCCCAAAATGTACTTCCATTTTATATAATCATTAGTAAAGTATTTTTAAATTTATAAAGGTTATTTGGTGTTAGTGATAGTTTAAAGCCTTTGGAAAGGTTGAATTAGGACTAAATAGGGTTAAAGAACAAAGTTGAGTCTAATTGGCTCTTTTAAAAAACCAATAAGTTCAAAATTGGTTTATTATAAATAAAAATAGACTATAAACATATATAATGTCAGCCACAAGTTGGATAAGAGTATCCAAGGGTTGAATACCTCTTCTCAAGACCTAATAGGTCTATCACAGTATCAAGGGGACTATAGATTGAATTAAGACCTCAAATAAATGTCTTGATGAATATCTAAGCTTATATAAAAATATTTTTTAAGTAATATAATATTATAAACCATTCATCAATATTCAATAGGGATTGAGTCAAGATCATAACTATTCAAGTTGTAATGATTCAATATAGAGCTTAAAATAATTATTACACAAAAACTTGTAGGTTATTTAGAGAGTTGAATAAGGAAGATATCCATCCAACAAGTGACATAAAATTTCCATATGAGAGGTAATTCTAGGAATCATATCTTAGTAAGGGAAATAAAAGTATTCAAATAAAGGACAATTACAAAAGAAAAAGAGAAATGGTAGCAATAGCAATAGGTGGTCCAAGGAGTCAACCCACATAGGTAGTATTGATTGGAGAGATCAACAATATTAATGTTTTAATACAAGCTATGGAACTAGCACAAAGAAGAGGGTTTGATATCAGAGATATCATTGGCATATAAGATGAGGGATCTCTAGAATAATAAGTACATGCAAATATAGAGGAATAAGCTATAGAAGAAAATTTGGGCAAAGAAACAGTGGGATTTAGTGCAAAGCCCAAGATAGAGGTTCCAATGTATGATGGTAGCCTTAATGTAGAGGACCTGATAGAATTGATAAATTCTTTGGATAAGTATTTTGACTATGAAAATATTGATGAAGACAATAAAGTTAAATTTTCCATGACTAGACTCAAGGGTCATGCATCCCTATAGCAGGATGGTGTATAACAAGAAGGGTTAAGAAAAGGAAATCTAAAGATTAAGAGCTGGAACATGATGGTAGCCAAGCTAAAGGATAAGTCTATGCCTAAGGACTATAAAATCAATCATTTAAAAAGACTTTATATTCTGAAATAGAAATAAATGTCAATGAAAGATTATACTAAAGAATTCTGCAAGTTGACAATAAGAGCAGGCCATATTGAGGAGGATATGGATAAGTGATTAGATACATAAATGGGCCAAGATTTAATATTCAAGATGAAATCAATCTTGTCACACCTAGAATAATTAAAGGGGCATACCAATATTCCTTAAAGCATAAGAAAATTGATGTAGATAGTAACCTAAACATACAAGAAGAAGGGGCATAATTTACTAAGGTAGAGGATAAAGGGGAGAAATGAATCAATTTTAAACACAATAAGGAGAAACTAGAAGATCACAGAGGCTAGAAAAATCTTTAGTAGGTAGGTACTTATTTAAAGCTATAATGGCATTCAATAGAAGTAGAGGTATAGGATTTATTGGTAGATGTATAGAAAATGGAAAATTTGTGCATACATCTTATGAATTCCCTAAAATACATGTAAAAGTCACTGTAATGTTCAAATAAATAAAGTTGAAGAAGAAAAGAGTGTAAATTCACCTATACATGAAGATGCTATAGAAGTAGGGGAATCCTTACTCATGAAAACAATATTTATCAAACCTGATGAAGAAATAAAAGAAACTCCTAATAGGAATACCCTCTTCAAGACTACTTTTAAAGATCAAGGTAAGTTCTGTCAAGTTATAATTGATTGTGAAAGTATAGATAATTTAGTATCCATTGAAATGGTTAACAAGCTATGTCTGAAAAATGTAATCTTTCCAATTACCTATAATGTGTCTTGGTTGTAAGAAGTTCATTAGATCTTAGTGAATGATCAATGTAGGTTATAATTTCAAAAAAGAAGTTACAATGATTAGGTCTTGTGTGATGGAATGCCCTTCGATGTGTGTCATGTTCTTTTAGGAAGGCCTTGGCAATATGATAAGAAGGAAATTCATGATGGCAGGAATAACACTTACACATTTGAGAAGGATGGTAGGAAACATATTTTTAAGCCTTTGAAATAATAAGTTACAACTATTTAATATAATTAAAAGGTGTTACTAAAAAATGGTAAGGATTTCTTGTAGCATATTAAGAAGAAAGAGGTAAGTTTTTCTCTCATTGGTAAGCCAAAAATAATGATTACTAATAGTATGTGGAATGAGATACCCATATAAGTTTAGAGTTTGTTAAATGAATTCATTGACATTGTTGTGGATGATTTTCCAAGTGATTTAACTTTAATAAGGAACATTAGTCACCATATTGGTTTCATACTAGGATCAAACCTTCCAAACAAAGTAGTCTATAGAAGGAATCCACAAGAAAATGAAGAAATCAAGAAACATGTACAAGAATCATTGAATAAAGGATTGGTTAAAAAAAGTACTTATGTAGTGCTTGCTATATTGGACAAAAATAAAGATGGAGGTTAGATAATGTGCACTGATTCAAGGGTTATTAGCAAGATCACTATCAGGTATATATTTCTCTTACCTAGAATAGATGACTTGATGGGTTGTCTAAGTTGTGTAAAGTAGTTTTCTAAGATATATCTTAAAAGTGGATATCATCAAAAGGATTAGAAAAGGGGATGAATGTAATATATCTTTCAAAATAAATTATGGTTTGTATGAATTGGTTGTGATGCCATTTAGATTGACAAATCTTCTAAGCACCTTTATGAGGCAATTGATTGAGGTACATAAATCCTTCCCATGTAAATTGTTCATTATCTATCTTGATGATATGTTGATTTATAGTAAGACAAAGGATGAACATCTTGAGTTATTAAGGATGGTTTTAAGAAGATTTCAAGAGGAAAAGTTACTAATTAACCTTAAAAAGTGTAGTCTTATGAAACTAGAGATGATCCACTTGAATTTTGTTATATCTCAAGAAGGATTAAATATGGATATGGACAAATTCGAAGAGATAGAAAAGTGTCATACAACAATACATATTTTTAAGGTAAGAAGCTTTCATGGTATTACATGTTTTAATAAAAATTCATAAGAAATTGTAGTAGAATTTGTGCTACTATTGTGGATACTATCAGAATAAATCAAGAGCCATTTAGGTGCATTGAAGTGGATGAAATATTTTTTTAGATTTAAAGAAAAACACGTTATAGACTATACTATCATAGAATTACCTATTTTATGTAAGTTATTCCAAGTGAAATGTGTTCCAAGTGGAACTGCTATTGGAGCTATCATATGCCAATAATGTATACCAATTTCTTATTTTATGGAGAATCTTAATGATGACAAAACGAAATATTTAGTTTATGATCATGAATTTAATGCTATATTATAGGCTTTGAATAAGTTGAGGCATTATTTAATGTATAAGGAGTTTGTTATTTATACTAACAATCATTATTTACAGTTTATTAGTATCCAAAGTAAATTGAATCAAAGACATGATAATTGGGTTAACTTATTAAAGAGTTTCTCCTTTGTCATTTAACATAAAAATGGACAATCTAAGAAGGTTTTTGATACCTTAAGCATGAGAAATCTGATTTTACAAGAGATGAATCTAAGCATTATGGGTTTTGATGTATTGAAGGACCCATACAAAGATGATACAAATTTCAAATAATAATATGAATCATGTAAGGATCCTAAAAGCAAAAATAGAAGTCCTTGGGTGGACAACGTACTAAAATAAGGATTATTATTCAAAGGTAAGCAAATATGCATTCCAAAAAGATATATGAGAGAGAAAATGATGAAATAAAAAATAGTGGTAGACTTGTATGATATTTTGGGCTAGATAAGATAGTCAAAAAAGTTACTTCTACTATTGGCAATGTATTTTAGTTGACATAAGAAAATAAGTTAAAAATTATAGAATATGTTAGTATGCAAAGGGATGCATCCAAAATATAGGACTTTATCATCCATTACCCATTCCCAATAGGACATGGGATCCAATAAACATGGATTTTATTCTTAGTTTACCTAGAAAATCAAAAAGGTAATTATTCTTTCTTTTTGGTGGTTGATATATTTTAAAAAGTTGCTAAGTTTATTCCTTGCTATAAGATAATTGATGCAACCCATTGATTATTTCTTCTTCAAATAGATAGTAAGACTACATGGGTTACCTAACAATAATATTTTTTAGAGATACTAAATTTATTTTTCACTTTTGGAGGACTCTTTTGAAAATTTTGGTCACTAATATGAGTTTTAGTTTTGCATATCATTGTCAAATGTATGGACAAATTGAAGTAGTCAACAAGAGATTTTGAAATATTCTTAGAAGTTTGATGAGTGAGAAACGTAAGTATTGGGATCAAGTTTTGTCACAAGTAGTGTTTTGTGACAATTAGTTACCTAATAGAAGTACATGTATGAGTCCTTTTCATATTTTGTATATTATGAATCTTAGAGGTGTCTATGAGTTGAGAAATATAGGCCAATAAGGAAAGAGAAGTGTAAATGTAGAAGAGTTTATAATAACTAATCAAGAACTCTAAGAATATGTAAATCAAATGCTAAAGGTATGTTGAAGTAAATATAAAAAGAGAGAAAACTCAAAAAGAAGGGAGGTATAATTTGAAGTAGGAAATATTCCCAAGAGGAGAATACAACAAGCAAAAATTGAAGAAAATTGGGAAATTCAAGGTACTTAGAAAGTTCTCATCAAATGCTTAAAAATTTGATATTCCAATGGATATTGGAATTTTTCCTATTTTTAATTTTTTTGACATTAATCATATTGGAGTAGATGTGTTCAAACTGGCTAGTGGTATGGGCTTTTACCAAACCAATTTTATTTCTAGTCGCGTTTGCACTCACATAAGAGTAAAGGTTGATTGGGAGTTAGTTAATTAGTTGTTATCTGTTGAATATTTCTACACCTATTTTTTGCATGTAAACATTTCATATCAACCAATATTTATTTCACAAAATAAATTACTTTCTATAAATAACAAACATCTATGCCTATTTAATAGGCATTTGTGTTACTTCTCCTAGACTGTTGGAGAGAGATATATATGAATGTTTGTATTTTGATTTTGAGAAAATATTGTAGAGACTAGTTTGTACATAATTTATGAGATGAATACTCTATATTAATGGTTTGTAGGAGAGACCCTACTAGTTATGAGTTCATTTTGAACTATGACATGGTATTAGAGCATATCTATGTAACAATTACTCAATTGAATTTATTCTAATTTTCACGCTTGAAAAAATATGTTTTGATTATTATTTTTATTGGTGTTTGTTTGATCTATGGGCCATACACATTTGGCATGGGTATGTTAATCCTTTTGAGGAGGCCACATAGGTAATATTAATCTTTGTTATTATTTTTTTTGTGGATTATCTTATTATTGTCTTCAAACTCCATTGGATCTACATTGAACTAATATAACAGTACATTGGTATCCACAAGATGGCGTTTTTACATTACAAAGGTGCCTAATTTATATCAAAATGTACTCATCATTTAGAGGATTGAGTATATCACCTAGATTATTTATTTAAAAACGTATATCAAGTTAGAGAGTCAGATATATATTGTGGCATAACAATGTATTGCATGTTGATAAGATTGATCTGGGATCAACATATCTCAGCATGCTTATTCATAATCCATTTAGTTGTTTTCACTAAAAAACCCATTATTATTTCAATAAATGCAAAATACTCTATGTTGGGTGCTTTGTTTATGAGTCCCATCCCAATTTTGGCTTAACATTAGTAGAGGTAGGCCCCATAGATATATGTTTAGATACTTAATTTTATGGTGAACTTTCCTCTCAATGCATTAAACACCATCATATCTCCTGGTATTATTTTTCAATATCCATGACAATAATTACTCCACTAGTATTGATTTTAATGATCTACTTCAATCCATTTTCTTGTCCATACATACCTACATAAATGACCAACATAGTGTATTATATTATTATATGTGGTAGATGGGTGTAGAGCTATACCCATTTCTGATATCATTGAAAGACCTCAATATTTCTTGGAAAGCCTTGAAATAGTATTTTCATGGCTTGGAGCCTATGATGCCATATGACACCTCCAATATTGAAAACACGGTATTATCAAATTTTGTTGGCTTGGACTAATGCCTATAATAGACTATCTATGTTTCTAAAGGTACATTATTATTTGGATATGGTTTTTTATATGCTTACCATGTCATCAAAACCCCAACCAAATTCCCTCATATCATCTAAAATGCCATTCACCTGGTGAAATATCTTCCACACATATGTTTCCATCCATATCTTCCTGGATGAGAGCATATCTTTCACATGGTTTTATCTCCCAAATATTCATCAGTCACCACTTGCCTTGGTAAGCTATGAACCATCTATGACTCGACCATACCAAAGGTTTTTATTTTTTTTTGAAACCTCCTTAGATTCCAATTTTTTAAAATAAAATTTTGCATATGTAATTTGTTATAATTTTAGTGTGGTGTAGTGGTAATTTCCATTTTATTCGCACCCTTTAAATAAACATAGATTCGGGGTTTTAAACCCCTCCCAAAAGTAGTTTCTTTTAATTAATTTTAATTTTCTATTTATTTTGTTAATAAAACAAATTTCTTTTATATTAGTGACGGAGGGGCCATCACTTTTATGTCTTGATTAATTAAAAAGTAGAGGAAATAATTGTAATGGTGCCTAAGATTTTAAGGGGTATATTTATTATTTTATGCATCAACATTGTTTTCCACACTATGATGTATCAAAGACTAGATGGTGAGGTCTGCTCTAGCAAGAGGTCAAAGCCCCAAATAATAAAACAAACATATTTCTTCCTCTAATATTATATTTGTAATGTTGCCTTCATTGTCCTTCTCATACATTGTACTCATTTCACATGCGGATGCATTTCCAATAGAGTTTGATGTCCCTCTATGTGATTGTACCTTTTAGACAAATGTTGTACACATGGAAGGATTTTTTGTGGTAACCAACATTTATCTTTGTCATTTTCCAACATTATTGGTTGTCTCCATATTTGGGTATGCATTTTAATATGATTGAATCCCTTAGTGATTAAAACTACACCACCTAGAAAAATAAAATATAGATTCACTTGTAGATTAAGGGATTATGGAAAGTCATTATTGGTGAATCCCCCATATTTATAGATGAAGATGATATTGTATGGCTTGCATCCTTTTAAAAATAGGTACTTTGTTTATTCTCCTCTATGTTTATGACAATTTACAAACTCATAGTGAGCAAGCTAGGTCACCTAAGGAATCATGGGACATTCTTTAAACATTGTTTGATGAGGTCACTTAACCTCCACATATTCATGTTAATTCACCTTCCTCTTGTAGTGAGAATTTATCTATTAGTGACATTATTTCTCCATTATCTTTAGCTATTTGTGCAGG
>JARHVA010010369.1:0-10000 GCA_037957365.1 Torreya grandis | reverse complement strand
CACATTACTAGGTTATGAAATATAGTAATGATATGATCATCATCAAACCTATCATTTTGGAGGCTTAAAATACCCTTCAAAGGGATAAAGGACTAGATTATGTCATTGGAGAGGTTAAATATAATCAATAGTTTGCTAATAAGGTATTTGTAATTATGTATTTGTAATTTTATTATAAATAGAGAAAACTATTTTTTTGAAACATGTGTATTCATATTTATTATGAATAAATTAATGTAATTCATTCAAAATTTTATCGAACTTGAGCTCAAATTGAAGTTTGTCTCCTCAAAACTCATTATACACTTGTTTTTATGTGTATTCAGTCACTGTACTCACTTAAAAAACATATAATTTTGTGAATGAGTTGATATTTAGTATTGGAAGAGTTATACAATTTTTTCAATCATCTTTCAGAAGTATTATAATGTTTTATAATAACCCAGGATCTATGGACATCTGTTAATAATCCCTCAACTTCTACACAGTTAGTGGAACCCTAATATAGGGTTTGAGACACTAAAACAACCATAAATGCATTTTTACCTCATTAAAATAAATTGAAATTTGAGGATAAGTAAAATTAATTTTGTATGAACTGATATATGTGTTCTAATTTTGAAATAAGGTCTAAGAATTATTATAATTTTTTTAGTCAAGGATTTTAAAATTAACCATATCATTATTGTTCCATTTGTTTATTTAATTTCACACTTGATAACCATCCAATCACCCTAAACTTATTTTATTTTATGATTGAGTGAGTTACCAATCAAGTCTATGGACTTTAGATCTCATAACTCATACTCTACTAGTTAGAATATTCAACTTGTCATGTTTTCATGCATTCATGGCATTTTTACTTTGTCATGAGTTCTACACTCACCCACAATTAGTCATGACACCATGTTTCGTCATTTCATTATAAACATGGAGATGATAATTTGTACGATATCCTACTAGACAACTCATGCCCATTAGATTTTTCCCTACAATGTAGTTAGCTTGATTATCATAAATGAAAAAATGAACTAGGAATTAGTTTATTGAAAAATAGTGACCCTAAATTTGTATAAACTATTTCATTAACATTTATCCAATCAAGGAACAACAATTTAATGGAGCTATAAGAACTTACGGTTTATGACTATGTTGTCCCTAATTAAAGTCACAATTTTTTAGTAAAAAGAGGCTATTGTAAATGCATGAAAAACCAATCATATCAAATAAATGAGAGAGTGGCAGTTTTGTATAGATAATATATGAATTGGTAAATATGGGGTTATTGAATCCATATAAAAATGATAAGGCTTAAAAGTAATGAAGGATTTTGTAGAAGAAATGAATTAGAATATATTCAAAGAGATAAACGATGTCAAGGAGAGTCTGATTAAAGAAAAATTATAGAAGTTTTATGATTGATTTGTTTTGACAACTAGAGCAAAAGAATTAATCAGACATTGGTCACATTAAGCTAATGGTTTATTTGAAGATATGATCTCTACTTAAACATCTATTAATGTGCTTCAAATTATTTCTTAGGAGGAGTGTATATGGATAAAATTTTCATTCAATTTTGAATAACTATCTCACTCTAAACATCTTGTAGTATTACTAAAATAAACCAAACACTTGTAATAAAAAAAATGGTTTTTCAAATTGATATGTACATATTTATGAATATCAAAACTCCAAAATTTGGGAGTTCTATATGTGAACAGATGAATATTTATCCTATTTAAATGGATTAAGCTCTAGTAAGTCTGCCAATGTCAAGATCATAGGATCAAAAGGTTTCCTATAATTAATTATAAAATATATTTATCATGAATTACACAAACTAAAAAATGTATTGGATTGAAAATGGTACCAAGCACCATCAAACCTTACATGTGAAATTCAAAATAAAGTCCCATTGGATTATGTGGGCTCTGTAATGTGTCTAGAAAATTATTAAACCAAGTATAATAATGAGATAATGGGTGAATCAATAATCTTGTGGAAACATAATGGATAAAAATATACTTAAATGGAAACAACCACCATTGAAAAAGATAAGTTATAGAAATTATCTTGAATGGTATTTATACCTAACTATAAGGGGAATCTAATTCTTATCTAAATCTAACAACTCTAAAGAGAGGAGTGTTTAAATAAAATTAACATAAGATTTTTAATTATATTAATAATCTATCAATGAATATTAAAATTATTTATTCCCTCTTAATATATTTCCTTATGGTCTATGTCATTATTGATATCTATAATCAAAGAATTATATATCTATAACAATAACTTATATCTCTAAGATTTATCATAGATACAAATATCTCTCATCACATTTTATATTAGTTGATATAAATAAATTTTTGTGGTATATATGTTCATCTCATAAATTTACCATGGGCATATGTTAAAAATGATGTTGATCTATTTATTTTCATTAAATTTAACTAGAAACATTTGGCATGTACTACATAGAGAAGTAATAGAAAAGCATTACCCATAATAGGGCTTATGGGAGGCATCTTCCTAGTGATACTTATTAGTGTGGTTGGAAGGAGAAAGAGAGTAAAATATCTCATTTTTTTTAGGGTAGGTACTTATGTTATTGAAAATGAAGGTTTTGCTCCTAGATTATATGTCCGGGTTTTTATTTTTTCTTCTTATAATTTTAATGTAACATTTAATCATCTAACCTTACTTACTTTTGTAATGATACAAAGAGAAATAGACTTTTAGAAAATTCTATGTTACTTATGATAGCAAATATATCAAACTTGATAGGGAGTTGGAATAATCATTTAAAATCCCACATTTCAATAACAATGTGCCTTGGCACAATAAATAATGAGTGTCAAAATAAATAATGAGGATTTATATTGCAGGCAAGGTGGAAAACAATATTCATATTTCTAGAATAATTGATAATATATATAATCATAATATAAATAACCCAATTAAAATATGTTTTAATACCTAAAGTATTTCTTTATTTCATGCTCATCTAGAGTTTTATACATGTAAATCATAAAAAAGGGCATGGTTATAGTCTTTAAGAATTAGGTAGTATTATTGAAATCGATTGGAATTAATTCAATGTGGAAGTGAGAAATATACTCAAATGATCACTTGAAGTTCTTACTAAGACCACCATATACCATCATCAAACTTTGATTTCACCCTAAGATGGAATGTGGTCTATAATGCACTAAAATTTTATTATAACATGTTCTCAGTTAATAATTAGAATGGGAAACAATTATTTCAAGACAATGTTCACAAGATATTGATAGTTATCTAAGAATCACTAAAGTTTCTTTCTCCTATCCCTCATAATATCATTTGAATATTTACATTGGGGAAATACTCTACTATTACAGGTTAATTATTATAATGTTGTCAATATTATCAGGCATTCTAACTCAAAACTAAGTCAAAAACTAATTATAATTGAAACTTATTGAGATCACTTCCTTGAAATTTTTTTTTCTTTATATTTAAGTGATCATGTTAAATTATTATAGACTAACTATATATCCCATAAGAGATCTCCCTTAGCATCATTTACAACAAGAAAATAAAGTAACTCATCACAAGGTTTCACCTAATTAGGCTTTTCTAGAAAATGTCAACTTTGTAAATGAATTCAATGCCACATAGAAAATCTAAAGGTGAAAGAAATGTTGATCTAAGATATAGTAAAAATTGATTTCATGAACATGGTTTATGAGCGTAGGTTAAGTCTAAGCTTCTAAGATTTACTATATATAAGTATTCACACTATAAGGGATGTGATGGGGATTAACTATGCATAAATAAACATCAAACATTGTGTGAATTTGTATATTTCATATTTTTTTAATAATAATGATTAAGCTTCTATATGTTAAGGAAACTCTACATAGGGTGGCCTATAAATTTATAAGACCTAGTTTTAGAGGTGGTTTTAGGAAATATTTAAAAGTGGTATGTCTAGGAAAACCAATAGTCCATAAATTTAAAATAATAAAATAAATTAAAGTATTGGGTCCTCAAAATATTTAAGTAAACTAGATGTGTGGTTTTTTTATTGTGATGACATATTTGGAGAAAAATCTTCTTTCTATAACTACAAAAAAATTATTTATGTAGTAATCTAGTCTCATAAACTTGGAAAATATCCACCATGGTTTAATGATAATATCTTTACCAACTAACAAATTACATTAAATATCTTTGAATATCCTTATCCTTATGATTTTATCTTTCATTTATTTTATATATTTCATGGAAAATGAGATCATGTAAATCATTTGAAATAATATATATACTCCTTTAACCATTGGGGAAAATATGGATGTTTATTGTTAAAATATTTCTATATAATATTAAGTAAGAAATATTTTAATTAGTTTTATAGCCTCCTAAATGGGTCAATATAAATATTTAGGATATATTTTTATTTAATTTTTGTAGACACAAACTACCCAAGATACAAATTTTGGAACATTTAAGAAACCTAACTCAAAATGATGATGAATTTATTGAAGAGTATTATATTCCATTTAAAGAAATAAATTATTCCTTGAAATATACCCCAATAAATTTGGAAGTACAATTCATATTTATCATGCATCTCATTTTATCCACTTAGAGGAAGCAACTGACATAAGCCCTTTACTTATTTTAATACTTTATATTAGTATGTGCATAAATATACATATTCCCTAATAAATATGAATACTAAATTAATTATTTATCCATTTGAAGAAAAACATGGTATACAATTTTTTTAAAATGAAACCAATAAAAAAGAAGGGACATGCTACACCTGAAATACCTTATTCTAAATAAATAGTTCATACTATGAAACAAATAGTAAAAAAAAATTCCATAGAAGAAAGGAATCCACATAAAAAATACCTCCTACATTTTAAACATATATCTCTACTAGGATGCAAATAATTTAGTATGAAAGGAAAAGAGATACACCACATGACAAATTTCATACACTATTGGATAAACAACTAATTTTTCTTTCTCCAAATTACTACCATCTACCACATATACTTGAGAAGGTGAAAGGACAACCCTTTTGCACCTACCATGGTATGAAGGGATTTAAATATGTTCTTATTGATCTAAACTAAATCATTACACAACTTATATATAGAGGAGTCATTAATTTTAATAAAAAAATAGTAAGGTATATTTTCCCAGCGTATTCTAGAAGTCATACTAAGAGGGTTGAGACATCCCATTTTACTCCTCTTTAGGATATATGGTTAATCAGCCTTCACAACATTCAACCAATAGAATAATTCCTTCTCTTAGTTTACCATCTAAAATGATTTATCTTTCCCAAACTGTTCTTACTAAGAAACATTTTTTTATCAATCCATCTCTATAGGAACACATATAAGGGGCATTGAGCCAAAGTTGATAAAGCCTAATTGTATATCTAAACAACATATTTTGGTATTGAAACTAGCATGCATAGATATATGCCTGACAAATATACTTAATAATCCCACTGATAATTTATTTACAGTGTTATAACCAAAATTAAAAACCCAATTACAACATGATAATTATAGTTGAGAATTTTTAATCCTATCCAGATTCCATTATGTATGATGATTGCCTCAATTATCACTACATGAAATAAAATGAACAACTATCAATACTTAACAAAATTATCAAATATAATATTTCATTAAAAATTTGAATTGTTTTAAACAATATATAAAAATGCCATACAATACATTCCAAAGTGTATGGGTGTATTAAATACATTCATACCGACATAATAATAATAATTTCTAAAATTCCATATGAACATACACTTGAATAATAGAAATTTATTCTAAGATAGATAAATATAAAACCTACTAAGGCAAATAATCTATAAAAGGGTAATAGATAAGAACTCCCATTTCTTATGTGGCCAATACTTGAGAGTCCATTACATCATACATACATAGTGGTTTCCATAGAATCCTCAATTTATCTCTACACAACTTACTCAATTATCTAGACAAACTAAACATGTTCCTATTATTTATATATTATATATAGTATATATCATTAAAAAATGGGTTCTATAAACCCCTTACTCCTTATATTACCTCTTCGATACTATAGAGTCTTATGACACATACACAAAACATTATAGAGCCTACAATTCCATATACTATAACTACACATACTCCTTGAAAATAACCCTAATTTGTTATGTAATATAGAGTGTTTAAATAAATTCAATATGATCATAAATTATATGGGATAATTAGCTATACTTTTCCTTATCCAAAAAAATTCAAAAAATCAAATATTAAAAAAATGCAAAAATATTCAAATATTTGAAAAATAACAAAAATGTGAATCATGTTCCTAGTGGTACTATTTATTATGCATATGTTGTTTGTTTCATGGTATTATATAACATATCATTATTTTCTTATATACACACACATGTTTCATGCTTTGTTGAGTTGATACAGGCATACCCATATGCATGATATATTGACACAATAAATGTTGGGATTTCCCTACAATTATGTTCTAAGTATGTTGGGGACATGTTCTTATTAATATTGATAGACCTAAGTTACAATAATTTATATGATCACTTTCCATTATCATGTTTGATATTTTATATACTTACACATGCCTCTATCCATGCATGTACCTTTCATAGTCTACTTGATATGTTATGTGCTTAACATTGCTTACAAATGCATATGATTAGGAATTAGTATACTAGGTCAATTGTGGTTACTTATATTTATCCTAATTTTCCACTTTATGCACTTTCTTGAGTGTGTTACTTTATTTCTATTATATTTTATTCTATTGTTTGTTTGAGAATTTGTAAATGTTTCATGTATTGTGTTCCCTATGCCATTACTTTTCTATTTTGACATTTGAATATTTCATTTAATTTTATTATGGAATTTGACTAAGTCATCTACCTTCGATTATGCAACATTTTACCATGTCCTTTGTATGAGGTCTTCTTGGACCATTATATTATTTTTATTACTTTTAAACTCTCTTATGTGTATTTTATTTATTTTTGAGATTGTATTATTACACTCTACATGTTCCTATAATCTACATCATGAATTATTGGACTTGATGTGATCACATTTTACATATCTCATTATTCTATCTACCAAGACATGATACTCATATATGTTACATGATCCATACATAGATTATACAATCAGCGAATCTTTTTGAGATAGGATGACTACCAGATTCTACTTCCTCTCACCTCAAAGTAGGGAGGGGGCATATTAGAAGGGGAATGTCATAAGAACATAATGGGGACATGTCTAAAAGGAATAACCCCACACTTATTCAGTACTCAACATCTATATATTATAATTGGGGCATGTTATGAAAACATGTTCTGTACATCTACATTAGTTTGTAAATTCTATATATTTAGTAGGGGAATGTCATAGAAACATGTCCTCCATATTTTCACCAATTTTAGATTCATCAAATTTCATAGTTATATGATCCAAAAACACATTGGTCGCATAAGCCTATGCAATCATACTATTATTATATGCAGATGTCATCTTGAGAAGTACATGAGGTGTTTATGCCATGAAAATGTCACATAAAACTATAAAATCAATTCAATTCCATATTTTGAATAATTTTGTGGACTTTTAATATACTTAGCTCAGACTATTATGCATTTTTATTTAACCAATCTAATGTATTACTTGGTTCACATTCAAATGCGTTGGCAAATCAATTAATCGATTAGAAAAACTTATTTTATTCATTGAAAAACTAAAACAATATAGGATAATAACCTCATAAAAAGTAGGAGATAATAACTATCCCATAATTTACTCATGTATACCACTAATAACCCTTTTCCTACAATCTAAGTGAGATAATATCTCACTTAAAATTTTATTTATAATGAATAATTATTTTCACATTAAAATATTTTATCATTTCCTCCCCTAATGTGAACTTTAGTGACATTGGTTACAACTAATAATGCATTCAAATACATAGGAAAAATGCATTTTGAATAATATAGATAGAGAAAGCTTACAGACAAAAATACAAAAAAAAATGACGATATTAAAACTAGAACAATGTTAAATTTTAATAAATAAAAATTTAAAATTAGAAAAAAAATGACCCAAGACAAAAATTATATTTAAAACGTAATAAAAAATTTACATTTTAGACATACTACCAAGCCTAACCAATATTTAAACCAAAAATAAAAAAATGCATAACTGACTATTTAGATGTAAATCAACTTTGACTAAAATAATAAAAAATTTAAATAGAGGAAAACATTTAACAAAAAATTTCATACAAACAAAATTGACTTCATAATAAAACTATGACTTAGGAACGTAAAATCTAAACACATATTAAATAAAAACTAAACCATGAATTTAAAAAATAAAATCACCCCTAGAAAAACAATATACAAAACACAATATAAACTACAAAGCTATCCAAAAAATATCATGGGCTTTGTTTATTAGACTCGGTTGTGTGGAACAAAGATTTGGATGGTGAATTAAGAGGAGAAGAGGATGGTGAATAGATATCCATGGTGAATGTACTAAGAGATGCCTGGTTGGAGAAAGCCAATCTTTTCATGGAATTTCATTTCTTATAAAGCAAGTTTAGAGTGAAATACAAGGGTCGACATGGAGGTTGGAATGAGGATAGAGGCCATAGATCAGGCAAACATGGATGTAGGATGTGTGTGCATCTTGAAGAATGTTGATTTGATGATCTGATTTAGAATCTAATATTCACAATCCAAGTAACTTGTAGATTTATCAAAACCATAGGCTTAACAAAAATACCTAATTTATATATTATGCATGCAACTTTCTTAGCATAATACAATTAAAATTTGGAGATTAAACAATAAATTTCAACACTATGATTGTGTTGAAGTATATCCAGGGATCTACTCACTAGTGAGAGGAATTTGTCATAGGATCTCATAAGATAATTTTCCAAAAAATGATAAGACAAGGTATGGTATAAGAGACTGATGAGATAAGTCATGATACTCAATCAATCTGATAAATAATCTATGAAAACAAAATATTAAAATTATCTCTCCTATAATGAATGAGGATCTTGACAATGAAGACAAGAAGCTCACCAAAAAATTTCTCTTCATACAAAAGCTTAATATAAAGATCATCAAAGTTGAGCTAATATGGCTTTGATAATACCTTCATATACATTTTTATAAATAAAATGTAGAGACTGATCATCAAATGAATGATATTAAAAATATCACATGGTTCACATTGCTATTTCAATATCAGGCATGATGAAAGGATTTTGAAATGAGAGACCTTTCGCACATAGTCTACACTAATCAATGTTATGATGAACAAGGGCCAAAAAATTAGAGAGGTCCAGGATGGACTTACTCTGATACTAGTGTTGGTAAATCAATTCATTGATCATAAAAACTTATTTTATTCATTGAAAAAGTAAAAAATATATAAGGCAATAATATCCTAAAAATAGGAGATAATATCTATCCCATAATGTACTCACTCATAACCCTAATAACACGCTCCCTATAATCTAGATGAGATAATATCTCACTTATAAAATTATTTATATTTCATAATTATGTTCACATTAAAATACTCTATCAAAAATGTTTAATTAATTAATTCACTTAATATTAACAAAGTAATAAGTTATATTTTATTAAATCATCTAAATTTATTAGAATTATAAGTTTTAATTTAATAAATCATTTAGCCTCACTTGATATATTAAGAATTGAGTAAACCACTCGAACTCATCAGATCATGCACATATTTGAGTTACACAATTCTATTGAGATATAAACAGATCAATGGGAATTTTGGAATGCATATTTATACTAAGATTGGGGGAAAGTGTAGATGTGCGTGTGTGTCTAGGTTTGGCTCTCTCTCTCTCTCTCTCTCTCTCTCTCTCTCTCTCTCTCTCTCTCTCTCTCTCT
>JARHVA010010368.1:172500-180392 GCA_037957365.1 Torreya grandis | reverse complement strand
TTTGAACAATGTAAACCACCAATCCCAAACCATGGTAATGGCAAGTGAAAAGTAAACTAATTTATCAAAAATGGCCAGGGCTTTATATTATATATAAAAGTCTACAACATGGTAATATCATCATCATATCTTGTTACAATGGCTTCAAAAAGTTCTCTAGGCCCATTTCCATGATAGTTATACAAACTTATTTTTTAAATTTTTATTTCAAACTATATTTCTAAAAGCAATCCTAATTAGGACCTATTCTATAATCATGGCCTTTTTTCCCTCTTTATCATAAGGGGAATGAGGGCAAAAATGGTGGACTTACTCTTCCTCATTGGAGGAATGAGGACAATAGTGTAGGGTCTCCATCATGGCCTTGGATAGCTCCACTCAATTCTTCTCAACCATCTTCTTTTTTATGTGCTGCAAAGTTGTAATACCATCCAAGATCATATATTAGGGACAATAAGATTCCCCATAGGTTGACAATAAACTTTTTTCTACTGTAATATGGTATTCATGCAATAAAAAATCTCCTAATCTAGACTATAAAGGAAAAAGTCTAGGGGCAAAAGCACAAGGAATTCTTGAACCTATACCCATGGCAACACACATATGAAATCAAGGTCTTGGATTCACACCCCCTGGGGGTGACCCTTTTAAGAGTGATACTACTTCATCGATTGCACAATATAATATATATACTTTGAGATCTACTCATATCATTAGGATACTCAACACTTTGAATAAATCTAAACACATCTTTTTCCAACTCTGTATATACAAGGAACTAGCTAGTTGGGGGTAATCATGATTGATTAAAACCTCTTCTTTTAAATCATGAATATCTGAAGCTAGATGTTCGCAAAGGCCCTTACCTCTTATCAATTTTTTTACTTTGATATCAATGTCATATTTTATTACCTTAGTGATTCACCTTGCCCTCTTCTCACTAATGTCTTTGCTCAAAAGAAATTCCTTGGTACTAGGATGGGAGACCATAACATGAATTTTATTGTTTGAAACCATATGCCTAAACTTATTTATTCCTCTTACAATATAAATGACTTGTTTCTCAACAAAGGTATACTTTATTTCATAATCTTCCAAACTTTCACTAAATAATGTAATTGGTTGCTCTAGACCCTCATCATTCCTTTGCATTAGCACGAACAAAATAGTATCAAGGTTAGAAAATGAATACAACATGAGTTATTTAGAAAAATTAGGATTTACATGAGTAGGATATTATGTAATTAATTTATAATGTACTTCCAATGGACACACACTCACTCATTGACCCATGTTGAACATGCTCTTACAACTAATAAATTGGCTAGGATCCACCAACTGGGTCTTAATATGGTTACCAATATCATTAACATTAACATTATATATGTATTGCATTTTGATATATCTCCCAATATTCATATTACAATGCTAAAAGATAAATAATTTATATTTAAATGATATATTTTCATATGTTTTATAAAACAATTTGGATTAAAAAATGTTAAATGTCATTATCATCATTATTATCATTAAAAAATAATTTTAAAGTCAAGTTTAATTCTTATGTCAAACTCCATTCTAACCATTATGTTTTTAATAATAATTATATATAATATTATAAATAAACACTTAATGCTATTCTATAAATAATAAATGACGTATTATTCAATCATATTTGGATTATAAACTTAAAAGTTATAAATAATTTTATGAGAAAAAGAAAGGAAGGAAAATATTTTTAAGGTCTATCGCATCTTATATTATGTTTGATTTATAAAATATTTTATTTAATAAAACAAACCACCTCACACATATTTTATATATATATATATATATATATATATATATATATATATATATATATATATATATATATATATATATATATATATATATATATATATATATATATATTCATATATACATATATATATATATATATATATATATATATATACATATATACATATATATATATACATATATATATATATATATATACATACACACACACACACACACACACACACACACACACACATATATATATACACATACATATATATATATATACATACATACATACATACATATATATATATATATACATATACATACATACATACATACATACATATATATATATATGTATGTATGTATGTATGTATGTATATATATATATATATGTATATATATATATATATATATATATATATACATATATATATATACATATATACATATATATATATATATATATATATACATATATATATATATACATATATATATATATATACATATACATATATATATATATATATATATATATGTATGTATGTATGTATGTATGTATTTATATATATATATATATATATACATATACATACATACATACATACATACATACATATATGTATGTATGTATGTATGTATGTATGTATGTATGTATGTATGTATGTATGTATATATATATATATATATATATATATATATATATATATATATATATATATATATATATATATATATATATGGGATCTTAATTGTTATATAGAAAAAACTATGTGCATAAATATCAGGATCAAACATCACAAAGCTTATATGTTTGACTATTATTTTTTCTTTAGTGGATAATAACAAGGAAAGAGAGAGAATTCACATTTTCTTTCCTCGCCATCGACTGAAAATAATAATGTGATATAGGTAAGAAGGGACGTGCAACCTAAACAATAATAATGTGACATAGGTAAGAAGGGATGTGCAACAAAAGAAAATAATAATGGTCATTTTGATTTTAAGATAAAAAGAGGGAGTCGCTACAAAGGAAATAAAATGAGGATCTATAGGAACATGTTAAAATTAATGGCCATTCATCTTTTTATGGACCGTCTAATGTTTTATGGAATTATGTTGAAAAAAATATTATGGGCCCCATAGAGAAGAAGTTAAAAGGAACTTTATGTGCATCATATCCCCAGGGTTTCACATGATTTCATGGTCATTTATTGTCAATCCAATGACCATGATGACATGGAAATTATAGACATTCATAATTTACTTAGTTAACATATTTATAACTTTTGTGATTAAAAGTAATTGGAAGGAGAGAATTGTTATTGGAATGTTTTATTAAGATTTATTTTTGATTGATATGGGGTTTAAATTGGTCCTTAGTCATAAAAGTTATACAAAAACTAATTAAATATGTAAAACCTTGATAAAAATATAAAAATAGGAAAAATCAAATGAAGTGGCGTGCCATGTTAAAGTAGGAAAAACATATAAAACTACCATAAAAGGGGGAAAACCCTAGAAAGGCCAAGAGGCCACCCAATAAAACACAGTGATAGAGAAAACAAAAAATAAGTAGATATACCATAGTCCACTTACTTAGGAGCCACCTTATCTTTTAGATCATCTATGATGATGATTTCCTTGTTCTTAAAATCCATAGAAGAAGCTTCACCAACCACAGTCCACTTGGATTCCTTAATTTTGATCTTGCAGGGCCACTCAAAGATTTGGTCACTTTGTTGTTGTCCAAACAACCCTACATGGCCTTTGTGATTACCTATCGTGGCATCTTTGGTAACTATTATGGAATGATAATCCCCCCTGAGCCACCAATTTTGCTAGCATTTTGATTGCATCTACCTATTCCTTATTATGTTTAGTCTCCTTCCATCAAGATATTTCCATGATTGGTCTTTTGATGTGTGTCATAGGGGTCAAAGATAGGAAATGAACCTCTATTGAGTCAGTAGCACATACCTTCTGAATAATCTCCTCAATAAATCTCACAAGAACAATAAACCTTGTCTCTAGTGCTCCAAAAGTTGAAACATGCACCAATCCAACCCAATCTAAGTCAGTAAATGGAAAGCTTGGGTAGGGGACCCAACTCAAATTTTATAATTTCATCTACTAGACCTCAACGATGATCCAATTTGACAAAGAACATAACCAAGTTCAAAACCACCTCATTATTAGATAGAAGGGCCATAAGATTCATGGTAAATATTACCACCACTACTGAATTGACTCGACTATGCAGACCCTACTCTAAGTAATCCTTGCCTAAAATCAATGAGATTACGTAAAAATTTTCTTCAGATGGAACCTAGAATATTTTCTTGAGCATTGCCCATGAAATGCCTTCATCAAACTCCATTTCCTAGACAATGCTACCACCATACACTACTGGTGTAGCCAGAGCTAGCTCCACCCCATGATCCATGTTGTAAGCCAAAGCTTCCATGACTAACTACCCACAGCCTAAGGGAGAAATAAAATTATTTAAATCCACCACCTGGAAAGAGTAAATTGAGCTAAATCCTTGAAATTTAATGCGCATAGTTACCACCTGTAATTGGATGTAAGATGCGCATGTCGTAAGGACACCATCAAAAAATCTAATGAGGTATCAAGATTGGAAATAATGATAGGAGGTACTCTGAAACAATAATCAATGATGTTGATTATTAAAAAATAATTTTCAAAGGATTTGGCCCATCCAAAGGCCTCAAAATTGATTTCAAATAAATAGATTTTTAGGATTTAAAATTTCTCCTTATAGCAAAGTTTTCCTTTTTTTTTTAATTTAAGAAATCAAATTAAAAGGAAATAAAGATCAAAAACCCATATTGATGGAAGATAATGACAGAAAATCACCCTAGGTATCATGAACATTATCTATTCTGCTTATTTCAAGTTGATCAATTTTGTAATTGGTAAGGAAATCTATAGCAACATTAGCCTCTCGAAAGCAATGTTTAGATTCTAAAGAGGCAAAATTATTCAATTTTCCCCAAACATTGAATAAACTATTTTCAAGTTTCCAAGATATGGTAACTATTTTTTGAAGCACACAAATTATAATATGAGAACCTCCTTCAATGATGAGTTTGTTGATACTATAGTGAATGGCAAGGTCAATCCCAATAACCAATTCTTGTGATTCCACTTCATTATTAGTTAGATCTACAAGTTTTTTAGAAATTGCCCTGATCAAAGTTCCACTACAATCTCAAATGATGCAACCAACCCTAGAAGCACCTAGATTTGCCTTAGAAGCATCATCAAAATTCAATTTAAACCACCTTGATGGTGGAGGAATCCAAGAACTCTTATCCTTTCTTGATCATGTAATTACTATTGACCCATTAACAGGTTCATTAAGACTATTATTAATAGACTAATATCAATTTTATTTATTTTAGAAAAAACATATAGTTTTTTATGTTTTTACGTGAAGATCTAATGATTAAGATTGGGTTTTAGTGTGATAGCTAAGTGACGATGAGCCTTGTAGTGATAATAGGTGCAAAAGAGTTGATAATTGGTGCATGACCAGGGGTTAGGAATAATGTAGGGGTTTTATTAGAAGAGGATGCAGGGTTAACGGTGCCAAAGGATTTTGTGGTTATCACTAAAGTAGGGGAGACTATGGGCATGGATCAAAAGGTGATAGGGGCTACATTAGAAGTGGTAGTGTCTTTAAAGGGGGATACTAGTGCACCATGGGCATTATGGTTTTCAAGTGGTAGCCAAGGTTTTTGACCTATGAAGGGTTCTAAATATTTCACTAAGGTGAGAACTCGATTAGAGTGAGTGGAGTGAACAATAGTGAAGTCATTAGGTGCAGTTAAGACCAAACTCTCAATATCCTTTGAGGTAGAATCACTTAAGGAGGTGCTATAAAATGAGGACTGGTTTATGGCCAAGGGAGTCACTTGTAGATTTGACTACTTTTAGCCAAGTCTCCCTTCTCTACACAATTGGAGCTTTGATTCATGATGACTGGTAATGGAAGACAACCTCAAGATTTACCCCAATGATAAGGGATTTTTTTGGTGGTTTTTGATAAACTTGAAGATCATGACAAGGTTTTTCAAGATAAGACTTAGACCTAAGATCAACATCTATTGTTCATGAAGCTGTGGTTCCCTTCTTTTGATTCTCTCTTAGAATCTCTCACTACTGGGCCCATTTGGGTTTGGCTAGTGTACCTTCCCTTATAGTTCTAGTCTGACTCTGTTAGTGTATCCATATTCTCATCATTTGGTTTTTATCTACATGATCTAATTAACTTGCTTAGGTTAATAATAGGTCATTAGGGAAACTGTACTTTAAGTCAATTATAATTGTGAGTTGAGTTAATTACCTTTTTGGGAGACCTAATTCCTCAATATATAATGTACCTACCTATGTAATTTTTGGCCATGAATATTGATAATACAATTTTTTTATTATGAAGACAAGCTTCTTCCATTTGAGTTATTTTTTGGATTTCACTACCCCATACAAATTTAGCTTTGTGCATTCGACAATATCTAGACCAATCCTTGATTATGGGCCACTCTGAAATGGTAGCATAGATTTTATGGTAGTTGAATGGCATAGTATCTATTATAAGATATATAATTATAACTTTTTTAGTGTCTTTTCATTAATTTTTATTTTCTAAAATTTAGTGGGGTTTCTCAAAAATTCATGTACATTTGAATATCTAGAGTCTCCAAATAAAAAATGGATAGCATCGATGAATTTATAAGGTGGAAAAATATTAGGAAAGACTATAAATATGACCTAGTTTCATGACACAAATTTTGACCACTTTTGAAGGATTTTAAGGCTATTTATTAAATTCTACAAAAATCCATACATCCTGTGACTTTGAGGAAAAAAATTCTAGGTTTTTTTGGATTTGTCAAGAAACCAATTAGGTCTTTACTAGTTTTGGAGGATCCATACAAAATCTATAATTTTAGAGGTTTCTTCAACTCAACTGAATTTCTACCCCAAACAGGGAATTTTAGTAGTTTCTTGTAGTTGACAGACTTTTCTTGGTAGAAAAACAAGTGTAGGTGACATTTGGGTGGTTATAAGCAAATAGGTTGGAACTTGATGCCTCTGGGTGCAAATAAGCTAGACCCTAACCCCTCTACAAGTAACTTTGTTCAAATATGACCCACATGTCAGTAGACATAGAAAAATTTGACCCCATTTCAATAGATCTAGTAGACTTCAACGAGCCTACTCACAAACCTAGTGGAATTTAATGACCCTCCTATAAAACTTGTGGACTTTGATGACCTTGTAAACCCCCTTGGCAAATCCTGATGCTCATGTGCAAACACCCTAAGTGGATTTTGATGATCGTGCAAACACTCGAGGTAGAATCAAACATCCCTATTTGTAATGTAGATAGACTTTAAAATCTTTACACATAGATGTAGGTGGAGTTTAACTTACCTACATACAACCTAGGTGTAATCTAACCCCTATCTAACCACACTCCAATTTTTGCCACCCTTTTTACATTAAATAATGACCATTAATGTCACATCTTGATTTCTCACTAAGCTAAATTACCTGATTATGCATGGATTAATATGGTTGGTAATTTGATTTAACTATTATTTAACTAAGTTATAAGTTATATGTTTTTATGGGATAGTTTTATGTTGTTTTGATTACATGATTTCATTACTATGAGTTAGTTGTATTATATATTCTTTACAATATGATCATGTTGATTTATTGTTACAACAATATTTTGTGATATATATCATGATGTTATAGGCTAACTACCTTCTTGTTGTGATTTAGATGCAGGATAAATTCATCCCTCAGAGCATGATGGAGGGAGAACATCATCAGAGAGGGTGGTGTAGATGGAGGTGTTGGGGGATGATATAATAATAACTATAATCCATGTAACACCATGTTATATGACACTCATAATATGCATTGTTTGAGTTGTTAGTTTTAGTATGTCTTTGATATTATTTGCATTTAGATAATTGAGTGTGTGTTAGCAGTGATTTAGTTCATTTAATGCTTATGTGAAATTAATCTTGTGTGATCACATTGTGACTATTATACTT
>JARHVA010010368.1:42500-167500 GCA_037957365.1 Torreya grandis | reverse complement strand
ACAAACGTTGACCAAATGTTTTGCACATAAAAATTTATGTAAAGTGGAGAATTATTTTTTTCAAGTAAGAAACATTCAAATTCACATAACTTTCAACCAATAGCTCATTTTTAGGTGCTATTTTTTTGAAATTGTGAGTTTATTCAAGTTATATACATTGATAATATTCTTGTGCCTTATAAAATTGAACCTATATAGTTTCAAGGGTGGTTACATATCAAAGTCTTTCAGCAAAATTATTTTATCACATAATTCCTCTTTATACCATGGATCAGAGTCATATTTTACTTCTTACACTATTTAACTATAATAAGTGGAAAACCCAAGTTTAAAACTTATTGAGGAGAAAACATTTACACCAAATCATGATAGATGTAAAAAAAAATTGATACTTGATGTAAATAAGGTGAAGTGGTTTAATAAAAATGATGAAGCCTACATTCTATTATGCTTGTCTATGTCTTCCAACTTGCTCTTTTATATTGAATCTATAACTACTGCTAATGAAGTCTAGACCATAATTGAAAATTTCTTTGGTAAGTAAGACATAATGAGAGGTCATGAGCTATAAAATGAGCTCATCAGTTTGATCCAAAAAAACATTAATATTATACATGACTTCTTCACAAATTTCAAGTCACTTAGGTTGTAGTTAAAATTGTGTGACATTAATAAAAAGTATGATCAATTTACTCTTTCCATCCTTACTAAATTTGGATCTTATTATTATATATTTGTTTATACCTTTCATGCTACCAAGATTGCCCTTAGATATTCATGGACCATGTGGTCTTAGGATTATTTTGATGCTAACTTGACTGAAGAGCAAGAAAAACTTATTTAGATGGGTACACTGAAGTCATAAAAGTCATGCCTTAATTGTGAGTCACGAAAAATAGAAGGCTTCTAGTAGTAAGGAGAATAAACATAACAAGAAGTACTAGAGCAAAGAAAGGGTAAAAATATGATGTTAAGTCCAAAGCATCAAAAGAGTCCTCCTCTTCATATGGTAAAGCTAAGAAAGAATGACTGACATGTGCTTAATATAACAAATATAAGCATGATAAATCTAAATACATAAAGAAGTAGATTGACCAACTGAATAAGATGCTCAAAAAACATAATACTAGTGTCACTAATTCAGCCAATCAGAGTTCATCAACACATGAGTCTTCTAAGGCCAAAGATAGTATACATGGAAAACATAAGGGTAAAGCACTTATTGCAGTTGCATCCCAATATTCCACATGTGTAATTGATTCTAGTGCTTTGTATCACATGGCCTCATCTAAGGTTATTTTATCATATTTAGAGCCTTGTTCTATGCTTTCCATCTTGTTGGGTGATGATACTTGTATAAAATTTAATGGGAGAGGATTTGTTGAAGTGAATGATGGGACATTTTAGAATGTTCTATGGTCCCTCATTATCAACCAATCTCCTATCTATTTATTAGATCAATCACATTAGTTCAGGTAAAAGAGTTAAATTCACACCAAATTATGTGGTTATTAGGGAAGTAGACATTGACTTTATAGTTACATTTTTTAAAGTAGATCACCATTCATTATTATATACTTTCTCATATTTTACTCTTGATTAACCCTCTACTACACTACTCACTCATTTAAATGGGGTGAGTAAATTATGGCATGAGTGACTTGGCCATCACAACTATCACTAGTTAAAGAAACTCAATCATCATGATATGGTTTCAAGGTTGTCACATATTCAATTTTTGGATGATATTTACCAAGGTTGCATATTTGGTAAGCATATTGAGGAGAAGTAAGATAAAGGCAAATCATGGAGAGGTACACAGATATTGAAGCTAGTTCATAGTGACATTATTAGACCATTTCTATCTTCTTCATTTAACAAGACTAAATACATGCTTAATTTCATCGATTACTTTTTGAGGTATACTTGGGTGTATTTTATTAAGTAAAAATTTGAGGTCTTTGATCATTTTTAGGCCTTCAAGTCACTTGTATAAAAACAATTAGATAATTTCATCAAGATTTTGTGCTTTAAAAATGGTGGTGAGTATGTCAACAATCATTTTGAATAATTTTACACTTTAAAGGGGATTGAATTAGAGTGTACAGTTCCATATAGTCCTCAACAGAATGGTGTTTAAAATTGCAAGCACAAGCCTTGAAGGAAATGATAAATTATATGAAACACTCCAAGTATCTTTCACCTCAATATTAGGTCGAGACCATCAACTATGTTTTTTATATCCATAATCAAGTTACCCATAAAGCATTCAAAGGATTAACTCCTTTTTAATCTTAGAGTATTCAGATATCCACATTGAAACACTTTCAAGTGTTTAGATCTCAAGCTATGGCCCACATTCTAAAGAATAAATGTAAGGCAATGCAACCTTAAAGTCAGCCTTACATCTTTTTTAAATATTTAGAGGGTGTTAATGGATACAATTTTCTCCATCCCACCACTCATGAGTTTTTTTATTGAAAAGAGTTTTTTCTTTTAAGAGGGTCCTCTAGACTTTGCACATCACACTCCTCCCTTTTCCTTAGATGCACTAGGATTTGATGATAATTTTGATGATTTAAAACCACTTATTGATGATCCAAATTCTTACTCTAGTTTTGATGATGAGATTAGTGATGAGGTCTCACCTTCTTCTTCTCTTAGAATATCCTTAAAGGATGAATAATCTCCTCCTAACTCTCTAGAATTTGGTCCTCTTTGGGCTAGATAAACACTTCAAAGTGTTTTCCATTGGGTTGGAGATCCATTAGACACTACGTAAACCCATTCATAATCCTCAGATACCCCACATGATCTCATTGCATCTATTTCTAATCCATAGTTATTTCATGAGGAATCAAAAACTCGTAAGTGGGATACTACTATTTAAGAGGAATGTGTTCCTTATTAAGGAACAACACTTGGGATTTAGTCCATCTTCAAAAGGGAAGAAAACTTGTTTGATGTAGGTGGATATATAGAATAAAATTTACAGTGGATGGGTTTGTAGACAAGTTCAAATCACCTTTGGTAGCAAAGGTTTTTTCTTAGGTACTCGACATTGAATATACAAAGATGTTTACCCTAGTTGCCAAAATGAACTCAATCTAACTCACTCTTGTTATTGCCATAGTGCATCATTGGGCTGTTCATCAAATAGATGTGAAGAGTGTCTTTCTTCACGGTGACCTCAAAGAGGAAATATACATAGAACAAACTCAAAGATTTGTGTAAGATTCCTTATTAGTTTGAAAACTTCAAAATTCTATCTATGGCCTCAAACAAGCTCCTTAATATTGATATGCTAATATGGACTCCTTTCTTCTTTTGATTGGGTTCACCAAATTCCATTTTGATCCTAATGTATACATCTTGTGCCATGATGATTCATTATTGATTTTGGTGCTCTATGTGGATGAACTATTCATCACAGGGAGTTCTTCATCAACTATCACAAAAGTGAAAATTTCTTTGTTTGAAAGGTTCTCAATGACTGACTTGGACTTGTTACATTATTTCCTTAGGATTGAAATTTCTTAGTCTAACTCTAGGATCGCTATTATACAATCCAATTATGATTTTTATTTTCTTACATAATTTGACATGGTTGATTGTAATCTAACTCTGACTATATTTTTATATGGATTGAATCTTGAGGCTAATTATCTATCTCCTTTGGTTAATGTTACCTCATATCGATAACTTATTGGTAGTTTCATATACCTTCTGCACACTAGACCTGAAATTTCATAAATAGTCGGCATGGTCTCTATATTTTTTCAAGAACCATATAAGTTACACTAAAAATTAGCTAAGAGTATCACCCATTACATTTATGTTATTCATAGTTTCAGGATTCACTGTGGAGTCTACATTGATGTTGACTTAATTAGGTATATATATTCAAATTGAGTTGGAAATATTCAAAATCATAAGTCTACTTTAGGATACAATTTCTCCCTTGGTTTAGGTCTGATTAGTTGGTCAAGAAAAAATCTAAATGCTATTGATTTATCTTATATATAGGTTTAATATAGAGGAGCTATTAAATCTACCATTGAGGTTATTTGGCTTCAAGGGTTTTTCACTGAATTTGACATAGAATTTCAACAACCAACATTCATCTTCTATGATAACTAAATCATAATCTAAATCTGAAAGAATCTAGTCCTCCATCAATAGACCAATCATATTAAGATTCACATACATTTCATTTAGGATCTCATCCATGAGTGAGTCATTGATATCTACTACATCTAGATAATGGAACAAATTTTTGATATATTCACCAAATCCTTCATTAAGATCAAGTATCTTCATTTGCATGCTCTTCTTGGGTTTCAAAAAACTCTAACATCATCCTCTGGGGGTGATTTTATATGTACTTGGGTACCTTATTAAGGGGGTGATCCCTTTATGATGGGACCCAATTCTACTACCCACATAAGCTACACTTAAGGGGGTATTAGTGTAGACTTTTTCCCACTATGGGATTTTACCTACATGGTCTAATTAGCTTGCTTAGATTAATAATAGGTCATTAGGGTAAATTTACTTTAAGTCATTTTATTATTGTGAATTGAGTTAATTAACTTTTTGGGTGACCTAATTCTTCACTATATAATTTACCTATCTATGTAATTTTTGGTTAATGAATGCTAATAATACAATTTATTTACTATAAAGACAAGCTTCTTCCATTTGAGTTGTTTTTTATTTCACTACTCCATAAAAGTTCAACTTCATGCATTTATAACCTAATATGATCAACATATACTATTCATGAAGTTATGCTCCCTTCTTTTGACCCTCTCTCTGAATCTCTCACTGCTAGGCTCATTTGAGTTTGGATGGTGTACATTCCCCTATAGTTATGGTCTGGCTCATGATTCTTGGCAATTGGTAATTCATTGGGTGAGCTATTGGTGGTGGATGATTTTACCAAAATTTATTAGCATACCACTTTTGATCAAATTATGGTTTATTTAGATACTTCTTTTTATCTTAAAACTACCATGTTATTTCTACAGTGCATCAAATGGATGTGAAGAGTGTCTTTCTTCATGGTGACCTCAAAGAGGAAATATACATTGAATAACCTAAAGGATTTATGTAAGATTATTTATTAATTTTAAAACTTAAAAATTTGATCTATGACCTTAAATAAGATCCTTGAGATTGGTATGCCAAGATGGACTCCTTTCTTATTTTGTTTAGGTTCTCCAAATGCCATTTTGATCCTAATGTATACATCTTGTGACATGATGATTCATTATTGATTCTGGTTCTCTATGTGGATGACCTATTAATCATGGGGAGTTATTCATCCACTATCACAATAGTAAAAATTTCTTTGTCTAAAAGGTTCTCAATGATTGACTTGGACTTGTTGCATTATTTCCTCAAGATTGAAATTTCTCAGTCCATTTTCCCTAGTTACCAAAATAAACTCAATCTGACTCACTCTTGCTATTGTCATAGTGCTTCACTTAGATGTTCATCAAATAGGTTGAAGAGTGTCATGACCTCAAAGATTAAATATACATGGAAAAACCTCAAGTATTTGTGTAAGATTCCTTATTAGTTTGGAAACTTCAAAATTCTATGTACTCAAACAAGTTCCTTGATCTTGGTATGCCAAGATGGACTCCTTTCTTCTTTTGGTGGGTTCAATAGATGCCATTTTGATCCTAATGTATACATCTTATGACATGATGATTCATTATTGAATTTGGTTCTCTACATGGATTACCTATTCATCATAGGGAGTTCTTCATCCATTATCACAATAGTGAAAATTACTTTGTTTGAAAGTTTCACAATGACTGACTTGGAATTATTGCATTATTTCCTCAGGATTGAAATTTCTCAGTCTGATTTTGGGATCACAATTATATAATCCAAGTATGATTTTGATTTTATTGCATAATTTAACATGGCTAACTGTATTCCAAATTCAAATCCCTTTTTATATGGATTGAATCTTGAGGCTAATTGTCCATCTCCTTTGGTTAATGTTACCTCATATTGATAACTTATTGGCAGTTTCATCTACCTTATGCACACTTGATGTGACATTTCATATGCAGTGGGCATGGTCTCTATATTTTTTAAATAACCACATAAGTTGCACTATAAATTAGCTAAGAGGATTCCCCATTACATTCATGTTACTCATAGTTTTAGGATTCACTTTGGATCAAGCATTGATGTTGACTTAATTGGGTATAAATATTCAAATTGAGTTGGTAATATTTAAAATCGTAAGTCTACTTTAGGGTAAAATTTATCCCTTAGTTTAAGTTTGATTAGTTGGTCAAGAAAGAAGAAAAATTGTATTGATTTATCTTTTATAGAGGTAGAATATAGAGGAGCTATTAATGCTTTGTTGAGGCTATTTGGATTCAAGTGTTTCTCACTGAGTTTGACATATAATTTCAACAAGCAACATTCATCTTCTGTGACAACTAAAGCATAATCTAAATCTGAAAAAATCTAGTCCTCCATCAGTGGACCAAGAATATCAAGATTCACATGCATTTCATTCAGGAGCTCATTTATGAGTAAGTCATTGATATCTACTACATCTAGACAATGGAGAAAAGTTTTGATATATTTACCAAATCCTTCATTACGATCAAGTATCTTCATTTGCATGCTCTTTTTGGGGTTCAGACAACTCTGATATCATCCTCTGGTGGGGATTTTCTATGTACTTGGGTACCTTATTAAGGGGGTGATCCATTTATTATGGGACCCAATTCTACTACCCACATAAGCTACACTTAAGGGGGTGTTAGTGTAGACTTTTTCTCACTATGGGATTTTACCTACATGGTCTAATTATATTGCTTAGATTAATAATAGGTCATTAGCATAAATTTACTTTAAGTCATTTTATATTTATGAATTGAGTTAGTTACCTTTTTGGGTGACCTAATTCTTCACTATATAATGTACCTACCTATGTACTTTTTGGCTAATGAATGCTTCTAATATAATTTATTTACTATGAAGACAAGCTTCCTCCATTTGAGTTGTTTTTTATTTCACTAATCCATATAGTTCAACTTCATGCATTTATAACTAAATATTATCAACATCTAATGATCATGAAGCTAAGTTCCCTTCTTTGGACCCTCTCTCTGAATCTCTCACTATTAGGCTCATTTGGGTTTGGATGGTGCCCTATAGTTATAGTCTGACTTATGATTCTTGATAATTGGTAATTCCTTGGGTGAGCTATTGGTGGTAGATGCTTTTACTAAAATTTATTCTCATACCAATTTTTATCAAATTATGATCTATTTGGATACTTATTTTAATCTTACAACTACCATGCTATTGCCATAGTGCATCACTGGGATGTTCATCAAATGGATGTGAAGAGTGTCTTTCTTCATGGTGACCTCAAAGAGGAAATATACATGGAAGAACCTCAAGGATTTGTGTAAGATTCCTTATTAGTTTTAAAACTTCAAAATTTGAGATATGGCCTCAAATAAGCTCCTTGAGATTGGTATGCCAAGGTGGACTCATTTCTTCTTTTGGTTGGGTTTACCAGATGCCATTTTGATGCTAATATATACATCTTGAAACATGATGATTCATTATTGATTTTGGTTCTCTATGTGGATGACCTATTCATCATGGGGAGTTCTTCATCCACTATCAAAATAGGAAAAATTTATTTGTCTAAAAGGTTCTCAATGATTGACTAGGACTGATTGCATTATTTCCTCAAGATTGAACTTTATCAGTGTATTTTCCCTAGTTACCAAAATTAACTCAATCTAATTCACTCTTGTTATTGCCATAGTGCATCACTGGGATGTTCATCAAATGGATGTAAAGAGTGTCATGACCTCAAATAATAAATATACATGAAATAACCTCAAGGGTTTATGTAAGATTCCTTATAGTTTGAAAACTTTAAAATTCTATCTATGGCCTCAAACAAGCTCCTTGATCTTGGTATGCCAAGACGGTGTCCTTTCTTCTTTTGGTTGGGCTCACTAGATGCCATTTTGATCCTAATGTATACATCTTATGACATGATGATTCATTATTGATTTTGGTTCTCTACATGGATGACCTATTCATCACAGGATGTTCTTCATCCATTATCACAATAGTGAAAATTACTTTGTTTGAAAGGTTATCAATGACTTACTTAGACTGTTACATTATTTCCTTAGGATTGAAATTTCTTAGTCTGACTCTAGGATCACTATTATATAATTCAAGTATGATTTTGATTTACATGCATAATTTAACATGGTTGACTGTAATCCAACTCCAACTCCCTTTTTATATGGATTGAATCTTGAGGCTAATTGTATATCTCCTTTAGTTAATATTACCTCGTATTGACAACTTATTAGCAGTTTCATCTACCTTATGCACACTTGACTTGACATTTCATATGTAACATGGATGGTCTCTACATTTTTTCAAGAACCACATAAGTTGCACTATAAATTAGCTAAGAGGATTCCCCATTAGATTCATGTTACTCATAGTTGTTAGGTTGTGGAGCTAAAAGCTTCAACCCTTTGCAAACAGTGGAACAATGGTTGCTGAGATCCAGGAGCACCGGCGTCGGCAGCAGGACCGACGTCGGTAGAGACCAGTGCAGAAGGCCACCGGCAACGGCAGGAAGTCGGCCGAACCAGACAAATAGGGACCGACATCGGTCACCTGTGTGTTCCAGAACTGCTCATTTCACAGACAGTTAGTTAAGTGAACGAAGAGTTTGCATGTTGAGACCAGTTAGAGTCTTGGGCTGCGAGGATAATTGTCTAAATTAAGAGTCTAAGTTATTGTTTGAGTTAGGGATCTATTTATAGACCCATTGGCATGTATTTTTTAAGGCATGAGATAGAAAGGAAGAGTTTCTTCTAGTTGTAAGATCTGTGAGTTGTAGGTTGTTGCAAGCTCATTGGGGATCTACATGTAAGTTTGGTCTTTGAATTGCAGGTTGCAGGTTCATGAGAGATCAGCTTGAAGTGCTATAGAGTGCTTGGTGTACCGGCAGGGTTATTACTAACTGGTTGGTGAGGTGAACACCAATTCTGTGTGTGAGTTGGTTGTTGGGACCATTTTTTTGTGTAGGAGAGAGTGTGTGAGAAGAATTACTGTACACTTGAGGTGTGGCAAACCTCTGTAAGGTGAAAGAGTGTGGCGGCTCTTTGTTGTATTCTTTTCTGTATAGTGTTAATACAAGTTAGTGTATTGTCTCTCATATTCTGTGCTATTGGTGAATTCTAGTTACTTGTGTTTCTGGTTATTTCCACATATTCAATTGCTTATATTTGGTAATCATACTGTGCTCTTTCTGAGGAGCAAGATCCTAACGGGTGGAATTAGAATAGGTGTGTTTGTTCTTGGATTTACCTCCACCCCTCCCAACAAGTGGTATCAGAGCTTTTGGTTGGGATACTAACAGATTGGTGTAGATCTGGGTAGTGTGTTTTGATTACAGGTTACTCACAGGGTTTCTGTTTGAGTGGGAGTTGAGCAATGATAGAAAATAGTCAACTACGAATGGAAAAGTTTAATGGCAAGAACTACCAATTATGGAGGATGAAGATTGAAGACTATCTGTATCAGAAAGATTTGTACTTACCGTTGGGTGGGGTTGCTAGCAAACCCTTGGATATGAAAGATGAAGAATGGGAGGTTCTTGATCGGAAGGCTCTGGGATCTGTTAGATTGAGTCTTGAATCATCTGTGATTTCCAGCTTATCACAGTGTAAGACAACGGTGGAGTTGATGAAATTTTTGGCAAATTTGTATGAAAAACCCTCGGCTTCTAATAAGGTATTTCTTATGAAGCGTTTATTTAATTTGCAAATGTTGGAAGGTGGATCTGTTCATAGCCATCTTAGTGATTTCCATGGTTTGGTAAACCAGTTAAGTTCAGTCAATATTGTATTTGATGATGAACTTAGAGCTCTCTTAATCTTGTGTTCATTGCCTGAAAGTTGGGAAGGTTTGGTAATGGCAGTTTCTAATACTGTGTCTCCTTCAAAAGTCTTAAAAGTGGATGATGTTGTGAGTGTGATCTTGAATGAAGAGATACACAGGAAAAGCACAGGTGAATCATCTGGAGATGCTTTGAGTGTTGAAGGAAGAGGAAGGCCAAGAGAGAAGACAGAGCGTGGGAGATCAAGGTCAAAAACAGGCAGGAGATCCAAGTCCAAGTATGGCAGAATAACCTGCTGGAAATGTGGAAAGCAAGGCCACTTAAAGAGAGACTGCAGATCGGGTGAAGATCAGCATGAAGGACATGGAGAAGAAGCAGATGTTGCGGGTTACGTTGCATAGGATGCTCTGGTATGTTCTTTGGATAAAGTAGAATCTTGGGTATTAGATTCAGGTGCCTCTTTTCATGCATCCCCACATAGGGAATTTTTTCATGAGTATGTCCAGGGAGACTTTGGAGCAACTTGTGTAGGGGATGGTAAGCCTTGTTAGATTGTTGGCAAAGGCAAAGTGAAGCTGAAATTGCAGACATGTGACACATGGGTGTTAAAAGAGGTCATGCATGTCCCAGTTCTAAAGCGAAATCTAATTTTTGTTAGAAGTTTGGGTGAAGAGGGTTGCACAGTAACTCTCACAGCGGACTCTTGGAAGGTTACCAAGGGTACACTTATTGTAGCTAGAGGTAAGAAAGTAGGTACGCTTTATCTATCTACTTGTTTTACTGATTCTCTTTCTGGGTTATCTACTTTAGCTGTAGATTCGGAGATGTGGCTTAATAGGCTTGGTCACATAGATAAGAAGGAGATGCTGGTTCTTGAGTCAAAGAGTATGCTTTCAGATTTGGAAGGCATGGATCGTGGTTTCTGTATGCAGAAGAAGAAGGTGAGGTTTCTTGACGAATCCAATGTTAGTGACAAGAACAGGAAAGCCTTGGTTTTCAAGGAGAAAGTGACGGACAGAATTCAGCACAAGATGCAGAGGAATTTTGAGCAGAGCAAGGGTGATTTGGACAAGGGTTTGATCCAAAAAGAGCTCGCGAGAAAAAGTCAGGTCTCACAAGAAAAACACAGAGACCGACGTCGGTAGGAAAACCGGCGTCGGTGTCCAGACAGGGACCGACATCGGCTATGTTCAGCCCGACGTCGGTGACTCGGGGCAGACAGAGACCGGCGTCGGCCAGGGGAAACCGACATCGATAGGGAGGCAGTCGCAGGGAACCAACATCGGTCGGCTGTAGACTGAGATGTGACTGGCATCGGTCACTGAGATGAATTTTGGGTGGACAGTGAGTTGTCATGGAGTCTCAAGCACCCATATGGAGGACTGAAGGTGTAAGTAAGTTCTTAAATTCATCATTTCCCTTCTTTACACTACTTGTTGCTCACTTATGGCATAAAACCAGGAAGTTGTTAAAGAAGCAGAATAGGTAGATCCAGGAAACAGTGGGAGCTTGGCATGGATGAGGATGTGATTCCTTGGAGGAGAACCAAACAGGTGTTTTGGGTAGTGTTGCCAGCTGGAAGTAAGCACTGAGAGACGAATGGATGCTAAGGATGAAGAAGAGCGGAAATGGATACGTGAGATGGAAGATCAGGGTATATGATCTTGTATTAGCTGCAGGGCAATGAAGGTTTGATCATTGTGTTTCTCTTTACCAGGTTGGATAATATTAGCTACATTATCCTATTTTTTGTATGATGTGCTTGTTGCAGGGTTATATATACAGGTATTGCTGAACTAAAGGTAAAGCTAGTTTAGGGGTTTGTCATGGAGAATCTGGGAGCAGCAAGATTCTTTGGCATGAGTGTGATCTAGAGACATGGAGGTCTTGTTGACTTTGTTTCAGGATGATTGTGTGAAATCGGTTAGCACGCCGATGGTTAGACAGTTCATAGAACAGGTGTCTTGACTCACATAATGAGGTTGAGTGCATGGTATGTACTAAACCTGAGTTTTCCCAAGCAATGGGAGTTGTCACAAGTTTAGAGTCAATCCGGGAGAGTAATACTGAAGGGCAGTTCAGTGGGACCAGCAGCAGGTGCACATGCTATGCAGGGTCAAGTTCTTTTTCTACATGGTTGTAGATGTGGATGTGGCAGGTAATTTGGATGACAGGTTTTGCACCACGGATTTTGTGGTGGTTGGTCTTCAAGAGTGATCTTGAGGAGGGATACAAAGCCAAGGAAACAAACTAGATAGTGTACAGGTACAGGTACAGGTTGCAGCTGTTTATCTCCAAGTGGGAGATTGTTAGGTTGTGGAGCTAAAAGCTTCAACCCTTTGCAAATAGTGGAACAATGATTGCTGAGATCCAGGAGCACCGGCATCGGCAGTAGGACCGACGTCGGTAGAGACCAGTGTAGAAGGCCACCGGTGACGGCAGGAAGTCGGCCAACGTCGGCAGAACCAGACAAATAGGGACCGACGTCGGTCACCTGTGTGTTCCAAAATTGCTCGTTTCACAGACAGTTAGTTAAGTGAACGAAGAGTTTGCATGTTGAGACCAGTTAGAGTCTTGGGCTGCGAGGATAATTGTCTAAATTAAGAGTCTAAGTTATTGTTTGAGTTAGGGATCTATTTATAGACCCATTGGCATGTATTGTTTAAGGCATGAGATAGAAAGGAAGAGTTTCTTCTAGTTGTAAGATCTGTGAGTTGCAGGTTGTTGCAAGCTCATTGGGGATCTACATGTAAGTTTGGTCTTTGAATTGCAGGTTGCAGGTTCATGAGAGATCAGCTTGAAGTGCTATAGAGTGCTTGGTGTACCGGCAGGGTTATTACTGACTGGTTGGTGAGGTGAACACCAATTCTGTGTGTGAGTTGGTTGTTGGGACCCTTTTTTTGTGTAGGAGAGTGTGTGTGAGAAGAATTACTGTACACTTGAGGTGTGGTGAACCTCTGTAAGGTGAAAGAGTGTGGTGGCTCTTTGTTGTATTCTTTTCTGTATAGTGTTAATACAAGATAGTGTATTGTCTCTCATATTCTGTGCTATTGGTGAATTCTAGTTACTTGTGTTTCTGGTTATTTCCGCATATTCAATTGCTTATATTTGGTAATCATACTGTGCTCTTTCTGAGGAGCAAGATCCTAACGAGTGGAATTAGAATAGGTGTGTTTGTTCTTGGATTTACCTCCACCCCTCCCAACAATAGTTTCAAGATTCACTATGGATCAAGCATTGATGTTGACTTAATTGGGTATATATATTCAAATTGAGCTAGAAATATTCAAAATCATAAGTATACTTTAGGATAAAATTTCTTCCTTGGTTTAGGTTTGATTATTTGGTCAAGAAAGAAGCAAAATTCTAATTATTTATCTTCCTTAGAGGCAAAATATAGAGGAGCTATTAATGCTTCTATTGAGGCTATTTGGCTTCAAGTGTTTCTCACTGAGTTTGACATATAATTTCAACAACCAAAATTCATCTTCTGTGACAACTTAAGCATAATATAAATCTAAAAAAGTCTAGTACTCCATCAATGGAACAAAAATATCAAGATTCACATGCATTTCATTTAGGAGCTCATTCATAAGTAAGTCATTAATATCTGCTACATCTAGACAATGGAGTAAATTTTTGATATATTCACCAAATCCTTCATTAAGATCAAGTATCTTAATTTGCATTATCTTATTGGGGTTCAGATAACTCTGACATCATCCTCTTGCAGGGATTTTCTATGTACTTGGATACCTCATCAAGCCTTTATGATGGGACCCAATTCTACTACCCACATAAGTTACACTTAAGGGGATGTTAGTGTAGACTTTTTCCCACTATGGGAATTTACTTACATGGTCTAATTATCTTTCTTAGATTAATAATAGGTCATTAGGGTAAATATATTTTAAGTCATTTTTAAATTTTGAGTTGAGTTAATTACCTTTTTGGGTGACCTAATTCTTCACTATATAATGTAACTACCTATGTAATTTTTGGCTAATGAATGTTGCTAATACAATTTATTTATTATGAAGACAAGCTTCTTGAATTTGAGTTATTTTTTATATCACTAATTGATACAAGTTCAACTTCATTCATTTATAACTCAATATGATCAACATCTACTATTTCATAAAGTCATGGTTCCCTTATTTTGACCCTCTCTCTAAATCTCTCACTACTAGGCTCATTTGGGTTTATATGGTGCACCTTCCCCTATAGTTATGGTCTAACTAATGCTTCTTGACAATTGGTAATTCCTTAGGTGATCTAATAGTGGTAGATGCTTCTACCAAAATTTATTCTCATACCACTTTCACTCAGAATATGGTCTATTTGGATACTTCTCTTTATCTTAAAACTACCATGGAGTTGAGAGTCAAAGATCAGTGTTGGTCACATACCCTCGACTATGAGGAGCTACCTTTTCATTATCATAGGTGTTTAAAATTAGGCCATGTGGCCAAAACTTTCCATAGTTCTAAGTGAAAGGTGGAATCCTCTTGGTGGAAGGATGACCTTACAGAAGACTTCATTGTTTTTCCCACTAGTATTCCTAGTATGCCCATGCAAAAGGAGGTAAAAACTACACTATAAGAGGATCTTAAGGCCCATAAGATTATAATCAGTTCTCCAAGCCATTTTGAGGTGAAGAATATTATATTTTTGGTATATATGGAGCCCTTTAAATCTATTAAAGTATACACCCATCTTGGCCAAGATTTTGGAGCTAGAAAGGATTGAACAGTGGTGGGTAAGAAAAATAAAAAAGGGTGTGTTGTCCCTAATTATTAATTTGTGACACTCTACTCCCATATAATAGATGGTGAGGGAGGGTCATATGATCTTAGTGATGTTGGCTATGTATTGGTAGTGGTTGAGTGGTGTGACATGATGGATAATATTTGGAATATGATATTATCTTTTGGTGTATGAGATTTGTCTCTCAGGTCAGTGGTTTTATTTGGTGACATGATGGGTTGTTTGCCTTTTTTAGGCCTTTTTTGGGTTTTTGGGTCTTGTGGGTTTGTCTCATTGGTTAGCACATCATGGTTTTTACAATGTGATCATGGTTTCTTGTATCTTAATTTTGATTAATAAAGCTAAAGTGCCCCATCAACCCTCACTTACCAATCCAAAAAAAAAATATTATTAAAGAATAAAATTTTATAAAAGGTTACACAGTAAAGCAACATATTGATATAATGACACATGTTTCTTTCTAGAGGAAAATACGAACTCAACATGAGAAAAATGTAAACAAGATCAAGTATTAGTGTCGATCAAATCATGAAAACAAAAAAACACCAACATTAAAACATGCACATATAATAGACTAGGCATATGCTACCACACCAAGAAGGAAGAGGTAGAAGATCATGTTTTGAAGGTAGAGTGTTCTAATTTTAAGTCTATATTGATGGAGGATCCAAAGAAACCTAACCATCCAAGGGGTTTAGAGGAGATAAATAAACAATAATATCCCACCTAACATGAGGCTACACCACATTAGCATAAGGCCTAGCTAATGACCCCCCCAAAAAATGGCCACCAACATACTTTTCACGTAGTGATAACACACTCTATCCCCACTATTGAGGGGGATGGGAGAATTGGATGTGATTGTGAGATCAAATCCATCAATGTTTAGGATCTAGAGGTGGTGAGACCTATGGTGAATGATTTGGGGGGGCAGTACAAGGATCAATCCTCCAGTTATCAAGAAACTATTTCAAATGTATAACCTCTATAGAAATATTTTTTTCTTAGACTTGAATTTGCATGCAAGTCAAAGGTAATAAAAATACCTTGTCTTTAATAGAGAATTGAAGAGAAGATTATTCATTGTTAAACAGAGCATATATAGTTTTCCATAATTAAAACAAAATAACAAGTTTGAAGAAATTCCATATAAAAGCTATAGAAGCTAGCTAATTAGAAAAATCTCTGAGGGAAAAATTCCATGAGATGGGTTTACGATGGTAGGGATGAAAGAATTATATCCATTACCAAGTGGCCTGGGATTTGGGACATATATAGAAAGTGTTCTTGAAAGACTCAGGTTTGATATAGGTTGGACACTTGGGTTGAGAAATTCCAAGGTGAGAAATTCATTTTTCAAGTGGAAGGCCTTGATTTACCATACACTAAATAAAATGGGCTAGTTTGGGTTCAAGATTAGCCTACACAATTCAATTGAGCTAGGCAAGCCAGGTATTAGGTGAGGAATTGAGGCCCCAAAAACTAATGAGTTTGCCAAGGGATGATAAAAAGGGATCATAACCTAGTAAATGAGGTCTATAGAATAATTTTTGAAGTGAGCATCATAAATACACCTCTAGTATTTCCACTATGAGGGAGGAGGTTGAAGACCCAAATTTTGAAGCATCACATTTGGAATTAACTCATGAACATAGAGAGTAAATTTTACATCAACATTACTTAATTTTAATTTCAATTTTAGAGAGGGCCAAAGAGCCCAGTCGTGTGTAGAAACCAAATCCTTAATAGATTAAATCCCCTTTTTGAAGTCTCAAATTTGAATTTCTACCAAAAAGAGACTATAATTGGTCATGATAGGGGATTGCACACATATAAAGAGACATGCTAACCTTCATGTATTTGAATTCCTAAGGTTTGGTTGAGATAACAAATGAAAATGAGATAGGAAGATAGGTCTATAGATTTAGTTGATTAGGTTGAGGTGAAAGGATGGGATTTTGGATGACAGGTGGGAAAAGGTGATCGTGGAAATATCTAAAGATCTCACCCATGCCACATTATTTGTTTATAGCATCAAAATGAGAGGAAATGGAACTCTAATAACCCTTAGTTAAATAAGGACAATATACCTAAGCTCTTAGCTGATACTAAGTATGGGTAATTAAGCATAATTAGGCTAGATAACTCTAAGGAATTGGTTAAGTCTATCATGATAACTATGTACAATCAATGTCATACGTAAAGTGAATGAAATATGATGAGGCTAGTTCTATGAGGAAGAAAAGGAAGTGTGAAGGTTTAGAATTGGAGATCATTAAATTGATAGGATAACATATGAGGGGGTTTAACTATTGGTTTTAATCTACATAGTATTGCTCATCAAAAGCGTTAATATGACTAATGATAAGTTGTGGAATGTGATTAAAAGGAAAAAAATCCAATTTTAAGATCAGTGTTAGTGTTGTTTTGGATGTTACTAATGTAAACGATACATCTAACCCTAGCAAATATATCTACTCCATGGATGTATGGTCACTCTAGAAGCGTCGTCTAAGGGAAAATATTATATTGTATTCATTATGATTTGGAAAAGTTTACTTTTTATTTTGAATGTTTGGGAGCAAGTTTTTAGGCTTGTACATGTCTTGACAAGGATTTATTTGATACTATTTTTGGTGTTTTCAATAGTGTTTTGTAAAGGAAAGTGAACTATACTAATCATTGAAAATACAATATTTGTAATTAAATAAAAAATAGATGAAATTAAAGGAAATGAAAATGCTTTATATTTTTATTATTTTAAATATTTTTTAAGATTACACATTTTAGAAATTAAATTCTAGATGGATGACGTAAGTGTTGATTTTGGTTTTTCCTAGTTTGATGCAAAGTTTCACTTACATGTACTAAATAAAATGTATTTTTTTTCAATGAAAATAAGTGAAAACTACTATGAAATTTATGTCTCTGAATATGCAAATAAAAAACCAAAATTTGAAACTAATGCATGTCTTATGCTATGCAATTTATAGTTTTTATTTTGATCTAGTCTAGTATGCAAGCTAGAATGCCAATTTTTGGGTTTTTTAATATTTGTATAAAACTATAGTGATTATATGATAGACTAAATTAAGTTTTAAGATTTTTATTTTTCTGATTTATATGAATTTATTTAACATGCAAAAGAGAGAAACTATATCTAGTATGTAAGTTTTAATTTTTATAGCTTTTATGTGTGTGGGTATGTGTTCGTTTGATGAATATGTGTTCAGAGAAAACTAAATATATATTAAATTTGTGTCATTTTACATAATGATAAATTTCACCTAATCTACTATATATTGAATGTAAAACTACATTTTTTAAAGTTTTGATATGCAACTATAAATTAAATAAAATAAAACAAGTTTTAGGTGAAAAAAAAGAGAGAAGAAGATTATTTTATTTTATGATTTTATAAATATTAATATATATACTAAATAAACAAAATAATTTAATTTATTCTAATAAACAAAACAATATGGAAAGTAAATCCTCCGGCCTGATCAATGGTGAGGCCAAGCGAAGGTGAAGAAATTGTTGTTGACTTCATTCAATAATCAATTAACTATCTCCTTTGCTCAATATCAACCTTTGGAAATTTCAAATAAAAGGATGATAAAAGAATATAATCTAGAAGACATAATTATAAAAAAGAGAGTAGTTGGATTGTGGCTTGATCGATTCATGAACATCAAATAACTAGTATCCAAACCTATGTAAAGTGACATGAAGATGAATTTAGATTTAAGAAATACAAACTAAAATTAGCAAGGTTAGAGATTTGTAAAATTTGAAATAATTCAATCATTGGTGTAATTTTCAGATCTGAAAACCTAAGAAAAGTAAGATACCTATAAGAGAAGAAATGAGGTTGCATGTGGGAGTTAATTGAAACTTGATTGTGAGCTTGGTCGATATAACTTGATAATGATAGATAAAAATAGGATAAGTGAACTGGTAAATCTTGAATAAACACACTAAGTGAAACAACTAAAAAATGTAATTGAAATCATGCAAAACATGTGAAAATTGAAGTCTTGGATGATAATTTAAAAACATGCATATCATGATAGAACCTATGGTATCTAAATGTGGTGAAACTAATATTGTTTCCTTTTCTAAAAGAATTTATGTGACAGTTTCATCTTCACCATGATGGTTTCATCATCGATTCATTTAATTTAATGTTAGAAGCTAAACACCTAGAGAAAGAGAAATTGACAAATGCAAATACCAAGAAAGAGACAAAAAATAATTAAAAGGAAAAAAAACTAAGTCTAAGCATATTAAGGTGGAGATCCTTGAATCATAATTGAATTTTTTTAAAATGTTTAATCATGAAAATTTTGGGTACATACATATTGCTCTTTCAGGGAGATGCCTCGTGATGAATTATTGAGGGTGTTTTACCAAGCAGTGGCACATTAAAAGGAAAATGAGGGTTAGAAATATTACCTTACTTACCTTTGCAATGTAATGAATCTAGATGAGACACCCTCATGACCTACAAGTAAATAAAGAATATCATATACAATTTAATGAAGAATTAGAAAATGTACTAGATAATCAAATCATATACAAGTATATTTATTGTGTATGCAGGGATGAGTATACTACATAAACCATCTCATTTGGGACTAAGCTAGGTGTGGAGTGACATTGACCTATAAAATTATAAACAAACTACCCTAAAATAATTCTATGGAAATTAAAATGTTAAAATAATTAGTGTTTGATATGTTCTTGGTCAATTGGGCATGAACTACATATCTAAACATGAAGGAATACAAATTTTGAAAGAGAGTTACAAAAATTAGAAGGTTTTCAAAACATAACTGCTAGTAAAATAGTCTAATTATTTGAAAATTTGATAAAAATGGAAATCATTTGTGTACTTGAGTTTTTAAGAGATCTGAGCTCTACATTTATTGTGACATAATTATATGAGAGAGAGGTCAAATCGTTAAGTGGTAAAATAAAATGGAAAACATTTTAATGGTAAGAAAAGCAAGTCAGGGATGGGTAAAATCCATTCACATTGGTGTTTTTTCCCTAATTTTGAAAAATTTCTTGAAAAATTACTTGAATCTATTAAAACTTAAACTAGAATACATGGTCAAGATTAATGGAAGGGGTAGGCTAGGGATTGTTAATTTTTCATTTTTTCGTCAATTTTTTTACTAATTATGGTGATAGGGCATGCTCATAGTTGGTATTAATGTTATGATTCTACAAATATGGTAATTTTTATACCTATGGTGGTTTATTAAAACACCATGGAAATTTTTTTAATGCAATAATGATTACTTAATTGCCAATCTAAAAAACTAGTGGTCTGATTTTTACCATGGTGGTTTCATAATTATTGCCTACGTAAGGAGATAATTTTACCCCAAAGAAAGAGGGAAAAGTTTATAAAATATTTAAAGGATTAAAATGTGATAAATTTTTTTTAACTCATGTTTTACAAAGACAATACAATTGATGGAGTATATCAAAGAAGCATGAGTGGCTTCCTAGGATTCTAGAGCTTTTGGTAGTAGATGAGTTAGCCACATTAGACAAAATAGGCATACTCAGGATTTTATAGGTAGGGATAATTGCCCCATAAATTAGGTTTTTATATGACCTATTCACCTACTAATATGTAGATCAAAACCCTATATAGTTCCTATAGACCGTGGGATAGTGGATTATCACTCTCAAGCATGTATATATGATACTAGGCTTGCTAGATATAAGTAGAGTCATGACCTTAAGAAGCCGCAAATAGAGACAAGGCTAATATTTAGGTAGACTAATTTGTATATTATAGCACACCTAATGTGGTTGTAAATAATGGCATCAAATTAGTGGGGGTGGAGCGAGAAACATTCCCAACCCTCTGTAAGGATATTATAGGAATCCTTGCCTCTTGACTAGTGGGAGACAAGGGGACAAATAATATTATATAAAGTTGGGCACCTATTTTTAGGATCATTGGGGAGAGGGGATGATAATTCAGATGGGCCCAAGAGGTGTTAGAATGGACCTAAAGGGATCTTTATAATATTTTGAGATAAGGGGCTCTGTCTATCAGTCACATTACACTCATTATGAGTTAGGTTTTGGAATGTATGACTCATTACCATCAAGGGGTGGATATTAAAGACACATGGCCATCAATTACTCTAGGTGGACATGTATGATACCAATTAAATACATACAATGAGCAGTGGCCACATTGATAGTGGTGGACTTGGTAGCTTTATTGTATCAGGGCATAGTAGGCCAATATGTGAGTGATGTGGCCAATCTCATAGATTGTGAGAGTGATAGGAAAGTGAGAGAAAAATGGTTGTATATTGAGGTGTACCCTATGGATAGGGTTCTCCAATTTTTTTGGCTATTATTTTTAGCTAATATACCCATTCCATAGGTAGTGCTTAGTGGGAATAAAGAGGTCAAGGATGTTATGCTTGGACTATTAGGGTGACATCCCCTCACACCTAAGACTCCCATCATGGGTGTATATGGGAGAGTACTAAGAGGAGTTAAATCATGATAACAACCTATATAGGTTTTTATGACACAATTCCATTAGGATGTCAATAATAGGTACAACCATAACCATTAGTGAATCTTTAACTACAATAATGATCATAAGCTTAAAAGGGAGGAAATGAAGGACAAGGTGATGTAGGGGAAATGAGGGGACCAAGAACCTATTGGAGAGGAGATAGAAGGAGAGGAGTATAAAGCTAAGATGTGTTCTGATGAGTACTTAGACTTGGACTGGTAGAAGGGTGGCCTAGGTAGAATAATGCATTGGTTTATTTTATTTATTTTTATGCATTAATTTATAGTTTATTACTTTGTTGTTTTTATTTATAATTAGATATATAATGTCTACTTTTGTTTTATGATTGCAGATTCAACTTCTTAGTGTAGGATCATGATTAGAGACACTATGGTAAACCTTTTTCACATGGGCATTGCTCTAAACCGAGATCAACTTTTGGTAAATGTGGGTCTTCCTACTAGTATAGGTAGGAATATAGATGTTTTCCCCCTACCTATCATGTTTCTTTAGAGTTGAGCTAGGTGAGGAATATAATTGTTGTCATAGAGTCTCAGGCGAAGACTCTTCAGGAGATCATTAGGGTTATAGGAAGTCAAGTTTCTTCAAGTTGATAGATAATGGGAGGGAAAACCTCCTAGGTGAGCATGAGTAAGAGACACCATAGGAGAAGGAAGCATATCCCACATCACTCTTTGGCATTAGGACCTTCTCATAGGAGAATAAAGAGTCCCAAGCATTTAGCTTTTATAGGTGATCAGTAGACTCCAATAGGACCTTAGGGTCACTATTGTATCTATTTTTTTTAGGTTTTTAAGATTATAGACACATTTTCCCTCTACATATGTGATTTTACATGAGACATGGTGTATATAAACTTGATATCTACTATATATATATATATATATATACATATATATATATATACATATACATATATATATATATATATATATATATATATATATATACATACATACATATACATATATATATATACATATACATATATATATATACATATACATATATATATATATACATATACATATATATATATATATATATATATACATATACATATATATATATATATATATACATATACATATATATATATATATATATATATATATATATATATATATATATATATTCCAAATCATTTGGTGACTTCGAATCATATATTACTCTTTTATGTTACTTTTCAATTTGTGCTCTTTGAGATGATTAGATATGTGATAAAATGCCACGTATCTATATTTTATGATAATGTTATGGATATGATTATATATTTTATATGTGGAAACATAATGTATGTAAATATAAATGAAATGAATATATACTAATGTGCTAGTAGCTTTTTGTAGTGATGATTTAGCTACTTTGTTTACATAACATACAACTTTCAACTTGTAGTCGAGGGATGAAATGTAGATAGGATAAATGTGATATAGTAAAAGTGGAAAAATTTACATAAAAAATTCACAAGGAATTTTAGGTTGACCTAATGCTTATGAGAAAATGGGATATTGTTTTTCTTAAAAAACTCATAAAATGCTAGTTTTATTGACTTCATCTAGAGGTTTCTAACCATGACATAATTAGTAAGGGGGATAAAATTCTCTTTTTGGCATAGACATTTAACATGATTTATGAAATTTTATTATTTTTTAGACACTTTCTTAATTTAATTTTATCTTGTTTTTCTTTTTTTGACCCTCTACACTTAGTTTCATTCAAATAAGAAGATGCTTGGGCTCCTCACCAAAGGATAGATAGATGAGTAGGGAAACATCCCCCCAATACTAACCCAACATAACTCATAATATGTGAGGGATACATACTAAGTATTAGTAAAAGGTGAGAGATGTGATATTGAATTGAATTTCATAAGCGTTGATTTTTTACTAATTTATTTTTGAAAGGCTCCTATCCATAAATCTTGGCCCCATGTAAATAGGAAGATGTAAGGGATCATCACTTAAGACCAAGATAGGCAAGTAAGGCTACCTAGTTTAAGAATGTGAGTGATTTTATTAGAGTGAACAATAAAATAATACTCTGTCATGAACAAGCTTATAAACTAGGTTGTAAGCTAGAGTTTTCTAAGGTTGAAAGAAAGTATAAAGGAATGAGGTACACTATGCTCATAATAACTAGGACAAGGACCTTGTTGATGCACTTCTTGACACAAGAAAATAATTATGCAAGGGGTTGTTAGTCCCTAGCCTCTCCTAAAAGGAGATATTTATTGAAATAAAAAAAAACCTTCCCCAAAGTCTTGGTTATTAGGTCTTGGTACATAGGGTAACCCAGTCGGCTCATTGTGACCATACCATATCAAGGGTCTTCAGTGTGTATTTCAAATTATTTAATATGCATAAAAAAATGAAGAACTTATGCTTAGAGAACCAAAATAATGATTTAACTATGAATAAATATCTAATTCAAGGAAACACATCTATTATATGGATTCAACAGTGCATAAATAAATAATAGACAAGGAGCATGCAATCAAAATAAACATTATATTTAGATTGCAACTCAAAAACTAAAATAATATAATATAATAGAATGATAAATAAAAATCAAAAGAGAGAAGGGTAGGGAGAAAATAAAACAAGATCCCACTTTCTAATGTTGGCTAGCTTGGTTCTATTGAGTAGATAAATCCCTGAATAAACTAGTCCTTAGTTGAGCCAGATCTAACACAACTCCAATTAAGGATGGTGCAAGAGTCTATGGAATAAAGTAGTAGATATAATGAGAAAAACATAGTCACCATATATATGTATAGACAAAGTATATCAAATGACAAAGCTTTCAAATAAAATGTTTCTATTAAGGATCATTTGGGATTCATCAAATACTCAGTGAGTTATAGACTTGACTTATAAACAACCATAACTCAAAAAAAACTAATCTAGAAAGTAGGGAAATGCATGAACGGAAGTGACTAGTCTACTAATCTATGTTCTAATCTAAAAGGATCTATTTGGGCATAGTCTTACTAATCCTAAAAATAATAGCCCTTACTACATTGAGAGTTGATCTTATATAGATTCACAAGTCTATGGAGTTTGAACTCAATCAAATATTCCCACTAATGGGGTAGTTACATAAATTTAATGTAGAGGGTCCACTTGAGATCAATTAAGAATTAATTCACATTTAATTGATCATGAAAATACTAGGGGCCATGCTTGATAGGATTGGGAGTGAATGCTCATAAGAGGATATAGTTAAGATTGCAATGGGATAGCCAGCTAGCCACATCTTGTGTAGCTAAAATCACATCTCTTTAAGTCAATATTTTATATTTTATGATTTTGTGCTTGATCTTGATTTGCATGCCACTTCTCGATAAATGTTTCTACTTAGTCATGAATTGAATTCCATATTATTTGATCATTTATTAGTGATAAAATAACTAAAACTTTATTATGCAAATAAAATTGGATGTTCAATCCATTAATGGATTTTGACAGTTTTGATGGCCAAACAAGTCATCAAGTTTGAAATAGTGCCTTGTTGGTTACATAGTGTGTACTTTACTTTGATGAGTCATTCCCATGTGGATATTTTTTAGATTCTTCATCTTTTTCCTTTGTTGTGCTATTAGACTTACTCCTATGGGTCATATTTTACCACTTGAAAGCTTGTTTGAGTTCATGGGATTTGCTTCATTGTTTGTTATTATGATATACATAACCATGTGGATTTTTATCATTCTCCCAAGATATTTATCTCTTTGGATTCAATCATATCCATATGTCATATCCTCATCTTCCTAAGCTCTTTATGCTTTAGGCTAATGGTGTAATGCTTTTGAACCCCTGGGCTTCTGAGAAGGTGCCACGTGGCATCTTTTTGGGGCCTCAAGACCACATGATGATTGAATATCTACCTAATGGTTTAATGCCTCTGAGATTCCAAGGCTTTGAGGCTCTATGTTTTTGGGGTTCTAATTTCTAATAGCTTAATACTTTTAAGCTTCCAAGGTTTTGGGTCATGATGATTATGCCATATGGTTTGATCTTGAGGCTCAAAAGCTTTAAAATAACTTAGTGAAATTTCTATAAGATTCCCCCCCCAAAGTCATGTAGTGTCTATATTTTGACATGTGGAATAATCTAAAAGAGAACATAAAATTGACTAAGTAAAAGAATTAAAAATCTAAAATGACTTAGTCATTTGTTAAATAAAAAAGTTAATTTAGTCTGATATATATATATATATATATATATATATATATATATATATAACTAAGTAAAATAATGAATATATATTAATTCTTAGTCATTTTAAATCAAAAAGAAATAGAAAAGGACTAAATTACTTAGGAAAATAAGCAATATAAGTTTGAAACAATTATATAACTTGCATAAACCTAGGGCACAATGGTATAAAAAGGAAGTTGTAAAATGTGTTTCAAATCACAAGCATGAAGATAGAAAAAGAAGTAATAAATCTATACAAGTTCAAATATTAAAATTAATGTAGGCATAGATATGAATTAGACTAAGCATTTATGATGAACACTTGATCATTCATACTTAGTTAAGGTAATGAAGCACATTTAGATTTCAAATATTCACATCTAGTAGAATGGACTCTCAATGAGGTTGATTTAAATGATAAACTATAATGAACTCCTTAGGACATAAGACCAAAATCAAAATAAAAAAAGAAGGTCCATGTTTTCATCTTGAAAATGGGGCATGTTGTGTAAACAACAATAAACCTATTTCATCTTGGTTTTGAGAATATTTTCCATAGGGAAACAAGGTGATATGGAAAAATAAATGAAATGATTTGATGTTATTTTAAAGTTTTTATCACATGAAATCATATCTAAACAACCACTAAACAAAATTTATGATACAAAAAACAACACAAATAATGGGAAACTTAATTATTTTACAAAGAAAGGATTTTAAATGTAATGACTATATGCATAACTGTTTGAGGTCTAAAGAGTTAAAAAAATCACTAAATTCCTTACCCTCTAAAGTGTACAAATGATAAGCTCCAGTATTAAAATCCATAGTCAAGAAATGTGGGCCCAACCAATTGGACCTAAACTTATGGCCTTCTCCCTTTTTATTATTTATTCTACTATAAATTCTCAAGATAATGTCTCCTAATTATATGGGCATTCATGGAAATGTTTGTGATACTCATAATATTGTTCATATGGCATAAATTAGCTATGTTTTTCTTGTTATGATCGATAAGTGAAATCCAAGCTTTTGAAAATTTAGTGTGTAGTTATATATAGTATAATACATATATAGGGGAGAGAGAAGATCCAACCTTGATAATATATAGGTCCTCCTCAAAACCAATATCTATTTCTATAGTTTCATGTGTAAAATTTCAAGTTCTTTCCTCAAGCATTAACATGGTAAGAGGAAGGAAAATGGTCTTGTTATCTATGTAGAAACTAGAAAATTGCACACTTATAGTTTTCAATGACTAAATGCCTTGATACCCCACAAAACCTTCTTAACCCTTAACCAAACCCTGTTAACCTAACTAAATCAATATTATCCTATTCACATAACACTACTCATAAGTACTATTTGAAAGCACTATTCACTTTGGGACGCACCATCACTATTAATGATGACATGGCAAGTGACATGGAGGGTGATATGGCAAGTGACATGGCTTGGAAGTGAGGTGGCTTGAGGTGGGACATCAAACCCCACTTGGGGCCCACTTCCAAGGTACCTCATGACATCATTAAGCACCAAAGGGCCCCTCTTTTTGAATATGGCACATTTTTCCACATGGGGGCCATCATTCAACATGTTTTTTTATCCTCATGCATGGAGGATGATGCCAAAATGCATGGAGCACTTATCCAAAATATTAAATTAAGTGGTGGAAGGTATTTTAGACCCATATGAGCCCATGTTCATGATTCCCTCTCCATTTTGGACTCTTTAGCAAGTTGGGAGATACATCAACTAAGTGGGACACCTATTAGATAAGTGAGAATGTCACCCCCTTATATTTCATGACAAATCATGCACCGACATGGAGAATGGTGCCAAAATTCATGGGAAACTTATCCAAAATACAAATTAGTTAGGTGAAAAGTCCTTTGGTCTCATTTGAGCCCATGTGCATGATTCCCACTCCAAATTGGAATCATGTGAAAGGTGGGAGATAAACCAAAAATGTGGGAATACCACAATCCTTATCCCCTTTATCACTTATGATCCCACTTAAAAAATGGTTCCATATTTCACTATTCCTCTTATTTGGCATGTTTCTTGACATCAAATGCTATAAATATGACCCTCCCCTTCACCTTTGGTTAAGTGGGTTGATATTTGGTAGAAGCATTTATTTTTTAGGTTTAGGATCATTTAGAAGGATGTCATCATAATCTTGGAGAAGAGAAAAGTTCAAAGCAATGTAACTCTACCAAAATTACAAGCCATCACCAAGCAACATCAACAACAACATCTTCAAGTTTCTTCAAGGTAACTTTATTGGTTTTATAACTTCATTTCCATCTCTTTGCCCTTCCCTTATCTTTACCTTTAAACCATAGTCTCTTTTCCTCCTCTTTACGATTTTTCATTTATCCCTTTGCCAACTTCACCCTTGACCATTCACTTCCTTACCCTCTTTACCATCTTGACCCTTTTGCCCTTTCCCCCCCCTTTTTCCCCTCTTACCTTCTTGCCCCCTTTTTTTAACCATTGCCCCTTTTGCCTTCTTGGATCTTTATTTAAAATTTATCCATTAATATCCTTATCTATTTACATCCTTAAACATCCACCAAACCCAACCAAACCACGTCTTCTTGAATACTTATCACTTCGCCAAACTAAAAACTATAACCTTAGGATAATTAATTCTCAACATTGGTATTAATCACACTAGTTGTTTTGTTTTAATTATCTTAGCAAAGAATTTGATTTTATTAATAAAATTTGGTCATTTATTATTTTATTTTCAGTTATTTTATATTTTATGCAAGTTCTATCATTTTATTTCTCAAACTTAAATGCTTAAAATAGGTGGATTGATAGCCTCCTAGAAAGCTTTCACTTCTAGGATCTAGCTCATGCTAGGTAATCCACCCATCTACTTGTCTAATAAACAATTTTTTTTTTAGTGATTTATTTTTTTTAGGTCATCCTCCCAAGCCAAAGAGGATCTCTCATAGGTTTTTTACACACCCTCTTAACTAGTTTATTTCTTTTCAAAACTAAGAAAAAAACAAAAAATTAGATAGAAACATTTTGGCACACCCAGTGGGACCCTTGAGTTTTCTTGAGTTCATTATTTGTTTTAGTAAATTTGCATTAGTGAAAATTTTATTTATTTGTATTAGTAAACATTTCATTTACCTTCATTCTTTACACATTAGGTGTTCTTTCTTACATTTTTAGTTTCATATTTTTTTTAGAAAAGTTAAATTTTATTTTCTTGCATTTCTAAAAATAAATCAAAAACTAAAAATGAAAAAAAAAGAGCATTCATCCTAGGATTAGGATTACATTTTTCATGTTGTGTTTAGGTGAATTTTAGTTGTTTTTGTATTCATTGAAAATAAATCAATATTTTTTTTAAAATTAAAATAAACTTTCATACATTATTTTCTTGCTTGACTTAGTTCACCTAGATTGATTAAAGAAAAGAAAATTAATCATAGAACCACAAATATTACACAAACCAAACCACATTCAGAATCACACATCAAAACATACTTGAGACAAGGCCCGAATAGGATTTCATCACCTATTAGATCACCTTACCCTTTCTTGATTATCTTACTTGGATTTAATTAGTGAGGGGATAACCAACTCAACTCTTTGGTTGAGTATAAACTCTGGATAAATGATATAAAGGCTAAGCACATGTACTGGCTATGAGATTGTGATGTGATGGGTGCAAGCCCCAAGTATCAAGCCATGTACTTGATCTAATATATACTTATTTTTGAGCACCTAAACACAACCCAAAACCAAACATAGATGGCTTTTTAGGACCTATTCAAGCCAATTTATTCTTCACACTTTTCTAAGGCATAAGCCAAAAGAGAGACAATTGAAATTTTAAGGTTTAATGTACTCCTAGTGATTTCATTATTTTCCTTAAATTTTTTTATTACTATTTGTTTGAGGTGTGAGATCATATCATCCCTTTCTTATCTTCTCATATGGTTCTTACTCACCAATAGTGAAGGGACCTTGAGGAACAAAACTTGCCACCAAGTCAACCAATATCTTCCACCTCTCCATCCATGGAACATTTTTTTGAACCTGTAGACTCCCCTCACTCTCCATAAATTATTATTTAGATAATCCCAAGAGATACATATTTTTCCACTTTCCTAAACAACAATCACATGACCCTACAACATTACCTTAGAACTATATCTTACCAAATCCTGGTTTCAACCCCACCCATAGATCCACCTTATGGCATGTCTCTCCATGTCATGGGGAGTACCTCCACTACCATGGGTACTACTCAAACTTTAGTTTCCCAAGCCTTATCATCAACCAAAAACCCCTTTAAAACTACCACTCAAAATCAACTAACCCAAACTACCACTACCCTTATACTACCTACCTATCACTCCTCCACAAAAGGAGTGCCTACCTATAGCACTACCCATCTCCCTATAATTACCTCCAACCCATAAAAAACTACTCCAATTCAAAGCCTTATGGTGTCCATACCCTCTATGTTACCACCGATTAATATGAAAGTCACTACCCTTCCATCGGCCACTAACCCAACTACCAATTCTACCCAACAAATGATTTTTAGTTATTTCTATAATCTACAAGGGCATATGCCCACTAACCAACCACCCAACCCTACTTGATTATTGAAGTCCACATACTAATATATCCATTCTACCAAACCATTGGAATCCACATACCAATATGTGGTAACCTCTCAACCTTCCACCCACTATCAACATATTTCTTAACCACCACCATAATATGCATCCTACAACCTTTTGAGTGCTCAACCCTAAACAGACTTCATGAAGATGATCATGGAAAAGATGTCTATCCTTGAGTCTTCCATCTCTAAAGTCCATAAACTCTTATATTACTATCAAATTTATAATGAGCCTATTTACCGTTCGGTCCCATTTAGACCCTATTTGGCCTAGTGGTAACTTCCAAAATTTGCTAAGTTTAATAGTAAGGAAGACCCTCAACAACATTTAAGAGAATTTAGGCATTCATGCTACTTTATTTCCCATGATGACACTGTTTTTCTCTATCCTTTCCTATGTCATTATCCAGACCAACACTGGATTGGTATAGTGCCATACCTAAACATTCCATCTTCTCCTTCAACCAACTAGCTCAAAACTTCTTGGATCATTTTTTGATCAATATATCCAAGAAATTTTCCATTATCGACTTTTACTCCATCTAAAAATTTGAGGATGGGTCCATTTCTAACTTTGTGGCTCATTGGAGAAACCTGATTAGCCAACTTTCTTTTTCCTTGCCCCAACTCAAACTTATAAAGCTCTTTGTTTAGGCATGTGCTAAGTATATCTCATCCACATTATGTGTTTAAATATTCCAAACCTTTGATGAAGATTTTACCACGGATTATAAACTAGATAATCGAGCCATTGATGAAGGAAGGCTTAAACTCAAAAATAAGAACTCAACTTACAAGCCCAATGAGCCCTCTTCTTCCAAGCCAAACCACCAAACTAATCCCAACACCAAAAACAAAGCAACCACCAATGATATTATCCTCAAAGCCACACCACTACCATTTACCAACTAAAAAATCTCAAGGAACTAAACCTCCAACTCCTTTAATTATTCAAACCAAAACTAAAGGAGCCAAACTTGGAATAATCAAAAGCAATTAACTCCACTTGGGGAACCCTATGATTTTATTTTGGAAAATTTATTAAAATTTAATATAATCTAACTTCCACCACTTAAGCCATCCATTAGTTTGATGCTTTTCACCTCATGCTGAGTTGGTAGAATGAAAATGACCATTTTGCCTTTCACCGAGTCATAGGACATGATATCAATAAGTATAATACCTTCAAAAACTTTATCTAATCCCTCATTGACAAGGGGGAGCTTAGATTGGACAATCCCAATGCACCACCCAAATAGGCCCTTGACATATTTAGGTAACCTTTTACAATCCATGCTCCCACCAAAAATGAGAGTAACAATGTCGAATGGTCTCTTGACACTCGTACCTTTAACATGGTTCTTGACACACTCACTAATAAAGAACCCATTCACCAATCTACCAATCCCCCTCTACTTATTAAAATAATAGAGTTACCTTCTACCCTTTTGGACATCCAAATAGAGGAAGTAACCATATCCAAACCTTTGAAAAAGCTCACCACACCTATCTCCCCTATTATAAAACCATCCATTCTATCTTTGAAAGCTATCTCACAAAAAAAGATAACTTTATCACCAAACCTCTAATTTTAGAAACCTCCATCAAAAACCAAGACAAAGGTAAGGGAATCAAACCAGAACCCCTAAACCCTTCTTTGGAAAACTAACCTGGCCCTTCTAAAACAACTAAAACTTCCACCTAGCAACCCATAACTTCCTCTAAATTAACTGACCCTCAAACACCTAAAACCACCAAGACAACTAAAGTAACCAAACCTACTCCAAAACCAACAACTAAAATGCCAAAGAGGTAAAACCACTCAAAGGCCCAAAGCCTTGAATTATACCTCCCTCAACCTTTCCCTCCATTTTAAGTCCTTATCCATCTACCTTGAGCATAAATCCCTTATTTTTACCAAAACCCTACCACCTCTATTGGTTACACCTTCACACTTGTTTTCTAATAACCCCTTTTTACTACACCAATAATACCTAAGTTACCTACCTTTCCATCCTCTGCCTCTAGCTCATCAACTATGTTACCTACACCAAAAACATCAACCAAGCATACTACCTCACCTAAGACACCTATCACCAAACCTACTCCCAAACATCCTTCTGCCTCCACACCCAAAATAAGAATTGCTAAACCTTTACCACCCTTAACCATGTCTTAGCTAACCATTCTCCAATGGTTATTGAAAAGATCTTCCTTGATCTTACCACTCATCAAACCCTTTGACCCTTCACATCCAAAGCCCTCGTGGTTTAATAACAATTTGATTTATTTATACCATAAGACACCTAGCCATGATACAAAGAATTATAAATCTCTCCAAACTCTCATGCATTGCCTTTATGATGAGGATAATCTATTATCAAACAAATTTCCTATGTCACCTATACCAACCCAAAAAATAGATGCATCTACCCAATGCCTACACACTCCTTCACTCTCACCTAAGAATGAAGACAATTTATATCACTCTACTACCTCACCCTCTCCTCTTATCCATACTATCAATGTCGTCACTAGATCACAACAAAAGGATAAAGGGAAAGATAAGGTATCCATTCTTTGGACATACCCCTCTTCACATTCCCAAGAAAACCACACCCAACCATCTCCATCTTCAAGCAAATCCAAGTTTTATATCTTAGGTTCCCCCCAATATAAACCTTCATACCCCAACCCATATGTAATATCTATCCAAAAAACTATCCTTAAGTAGCTTCACCAAACCCTAGAAAAAATGAGCTTATATGAGTTGATTTCTACTTCTCCCCATCACTACCAAGCACTCATAGAAGACTTGTAATGCATCGAGGTCCAACCCAATGACCGTCAACCTCTAGCTACATTTGTTGCTTCCCTCCAAAATTATAATCTTACCACCTTTAAGAATTTATAAATACCTTTCATCTACCCTAAAGACCCAAATCCCCCACTCTTTATCACTGCTTACATTAACCAAACCCATGTCAAAATGGTGATGATTGATGGGGGAGATAGCATTAACATCATATCCTCCTATTCTTATGGCCAATTAAACTTACCAAATAATTTCATGTCAAAATCCATGGCAATCCTCTGATCCTTTAACAACACTATGGATACTACCTTGGGAACTATCATCCTTCATATCCATGAAGGGCCCCACACACTCCCTAAACTCTTTTATGTGGTAGAAGGATAATTCCAATACAACCTCTTATTGGTATGACCTTGGATTCACTCCATGAAATGTGTTCCCTCTACCCTCATTTGATGCATTAAGTTTGAGCATGATGGAAACTAGGTCATCAATATCTAGTATATCTAAATACTTTCTCAATGTGAAACATGACCTATCACCCAAATGATGTCCTTTTATACCCATCCAACACACCTTAAGTAGTTACACCCCAATTTCCAACCATCAATGAAACATCAACTAGCTCATCCATCCCTTCTTCACAGATCTTTATAGAGTAGCCATTAGGATCTATGTTCTAATGATTTTCATTAGGGGAATATCAATTTCTAATGTTGGATTCTTTCCCTACTCCTCAATAATATGGGAACCTCAAACATGACCCTTCTTATGGCCCTAACATCAAAACCATCATCCCTTTCGATCCCCCAACCATCAAACAAATTTCATCTATGGGGGAATTGATCGGCCACTTCTTGTTCCCACCACTACCTCTTTCATTTGATCATTCACCTATAACTTATCCTACCTTGAAAAACCATCCTTCACTAAATTATACATTCATAGGTGTGCTTGGAAGTGATTTGGCTTTGGCTGATATGAATAAGGACCTCATGAGTTACCATCAATCAAAACCCAAAAACGTCATGAGTCATTTGGCCTTAGGTTTGTACCACCTAAAGAACCCACTAATTCACCCAAACCTATTGACTCCATCAAGGAAGACATCCCCTACCCACCAAACCAACCTCCTCAAAAGTTTGCGGACTTTGATATCATTCCTCCTAACTTTTTTTTAATCAACACCATTAGTTTAGGTCTTATAACCTATCAAAAGGATGGCCAAATTCAAAAACTTCCTCTCATCCATCTTGAAATGCTAGAGAAAGGTTCTCCTACCATCAATACCATCCAACATCAAGATGATGATTCTATTCTCACCTACTTTAGTGGCCTAGATTCCTCAATCCATAAATATCTTATTCTTTAATCCTTGACCATGTTCAATAAATCTACCATGAATATCCCCCATGTTATCATATTGGGCTAATCACTGAATGCTAAACAACTTCAAGAATTCTCCTCTTTCCTCCAAGATCATAACATAACATTCACTTGGTCATACAATGATATGGCTAAGATTGACCCCACCGTCACTACCCATAGCATAGTCACTCATCATGATGCCAAGCCTATTAAATAGAAACTTTGATACATGCATCCTTGTATATCCATTCTTGTCAAATAAGAGCTTCAGCATCTCCTATATATAAATTTCATTCAACCCATTAACTACCCCCAATGGGTCTTGAATATCATACCTATCACCAAAACTAATGGGGGTTTATGCATTTGTGTGGACTTTTATGACCTTAACCACACTTGCCCCAAGGATGAATCTCATCTACCTAGTATTGATCAACTTGTTGATCTTACAACTAGCCATGAGATGTTATCTCTCATAGATAGGTTTTTAGGTTACAATCAGATCTTGATTGCTCCTGAAGATCAACATAAAACTACATTTACCACTCCTTGGGGAACATTTTGCTATAGAGTCATGCCTTTTAGGTTAAAGAACTCTAGTGTAACTTACTAATGAGTCATAACCTACATATTCTATGACCTCATCCACACCATCGTAGAGGACTATGCCAATGATCTCTTGGGAAAATCCAAATCTCTTCAAGATCATCCAAAAGTTATCAATATTATCTTTGAATGCCTAATCAATTTCCATGTCAGACTTAACCCCAAGAAATGTGTTTTTGGGGTCCTTTTAGGGAAGTTTCTTAGATTTATAATCTCCCTTTGAGGAATCTAATTAGAGCCTACCAAGGTCAAGGAAATCTTGGAGATGCCTCCTCCTACCAACCTTAAACAACTCTATATCCTACAAGGAAAGCTTCAATCCATTTCTTAGCTTTTAGGTCAATGCCAACCTTTCCATCACCTTCTGAAGAAGGATGTCTCTTTCAAATGGAATGATGATTATCAAAAAGCCTTTGAATCACTCAAATAGTACCTTTTGTCACCACCTATCCTTATCCCTCCTAAGGATGACCACCGCTTTCACCTATATATCTCTACCATCAACCATTCCCTAGGGGAAATGTTGGCTCACTGAGATGAACAACACAAAGAGAAATTTTTATACTACATTAGCTACATGCTTATAGAATACAAGGCTCAGTATAATATGAGACTCGGTATACCCATACCAAGAAACTATGCTTAGCCCTAAATTTCATGGCCACCAAACTCTACCACTACCTTCTTAACCATAAAACCTATGTCATAAACAACAATCACCCACTCAAGTACATGCATTCCAAGCCATACTAAAACTATCATATGGCCAAGTGGCTTATGTTTCTAACAAAATTTGATCTTGAGTTCTTTTAGTAAAAGTTAATTAAATTTCAAGTCATTACTGACCAATTAGCTGAAGCACCTTTGACAGATCACCAACCATTTCCTCTTGAATTCTTAGATGAATCCATCGCTACTCTTTTCTAAGAGGACATAACCTACCAATTGAATATGTTCTTCGATGGTTCAAAGTGCCAATAATGTGGGGGTGATAGAGTTATTCTCATTCCTCTTGATGGTGAAACCCTTCCTCTTTATTACAAACTTGACTTTGAGTGAACCAATAATATGGTTGAGTATGAAGCCCTAGTCATAGGACTCAGAACTACTCTAGCTTTGGGAATTAAGACCATCAATGTCTTTGGTGATTCCTAGCTCATGGTCAACCAATTAAATGGATCTTATCAATGTAATAATGATGTCTTACAGAAATACAAACTTTTAGTTGACAAATTCTTAGCATCATTCAAACATTACCTAGTTTAATCTATTCCCCGATCTACCAATAATTTTGTAGATACAATGGCTTGAATTGCTTCTCAGATCCCTTTTTAGCCTTCTAATTCCAAAATATTTGTCACCATTCACCATTTTACTACACCCTCTTATAACCAATCTAACCCCCTATCATTTTTAATGTGGATAAATCCCCATCCAACATTTGGTATGACCAAACTTTTAACTACCTCAACTTAGGAATTATTCTTCCCAACCTCTCTAGGAATGCCCAAAGAAACTTTGTTCATAGTACCTCTCATTAAACCATACTAGGGGATTCCTTTACAAACATGGTTTTGACAACCTCCTTCTTCATTACATACACAACCATGAAGCTTCTCATGCCATCAGGGAAACACATGATGGGATTTGTGTGGGATACTTTAGTAGTCTAGTGGTCACTAAATGTATCCTTTGCCTTGGCTACTATTGGCCCACCCTCAACCAGGACTATTATGATTATGTAAAAAAGTGTGATAAATGTCAATACCATGCTAATTTACATCATGTACTATCCAATAGCCTCTAAATATCTAAGGATTTTTATCCTTTCTCATAATTAGGACTCGATCTCATTGGCTAAATCAACCCCCGTTCTTCATAATGGCATATCTCCATCATCAAAGACACCAAATATTTCACCAAGTGGGTGGAGGCTATCCCTCTCATCTCAACCAAAGTAGAGAAGATCATCGACTTCATCAACCATCATATAATTTTCCACTTCTATCTTCCTCATAAGATCATCATTGATAAGGGCAAATCTTTCAAAATAAGCAAGTTCAGGGTTTATGTGATGCATTCAACATTGACTTGAGTTTTTCCTCACCTTAGCATCTACAATAAAATGGATAGGTAGAAGCCTCTAACAAAATCCTCAATAAAATGCTAACTAAATTAGTTAGTGCTTTAGGTCAATATTGGCATTTACACATCCACTTCACTTTATGGACCTATCGCACTAGCATTTAAACCTCTACAAGTGCTACCCCTTTCTCTCTAGTCTTCAGAGAAGAGGCAGTCTTACCTCTTGAAGTCCAAATCCTATACCTTCACATATCTTTGGAAGAGTTCATCTCTGAGGATGATTATCATTAGCACCATTTGGATTAACTTGAGTTACTCAATTAACATCATCTATCTGCCCTTAACCATTTTTATGTCTATCAAGAATGCATCAAGCATGCTTATGACAAACACCTCACAACATGAGACTTCAATATTAGAGACCTCATCCTAAAGGAAAACCAACATGTGACCAACATGGAGAAAAGTAAACAAGGCAAGTTTTCTTTCAATTGGCTTGGACCCTACATCATAACCCATAAGTATGGATCAGGAGCTTATCATTTTTCCTCCCTCAAAGGCAAACCAGAGCCTAAGCCTCTCAATGATTTGTATCTATGTTCATTATTCTATTAAATAAGGATCAAACTCACTATTTTTGTCTAACTCAGGCTCATCCCTTGATTATGAGACTCTAACCTTCACCCATCTTCCTCCTCTCCTTTTCAGGATAATTAATTACAACATAGAACCATGTGATTAACCATCAAAGTCATAACCTAATCCTAAATATGGGTATCATATCTCTACCCATGGCATGGTTCTTTTGGATACTTTTCATCTTTAATAGTATGGAATCTCATGGTCATTGTCTCTCAAAGCCATGTCCTTTGACATACCATTAACCTTCTTGTGTTAAAGTTTTTCCCTCATAATAGTAAACCTTTGAACCTAATTAAACTTGTCCACATCTAAAAAAAAAATTGCATCAAAAAAAAAATTGAATACCAAAATATTACTTGGGTAAATATCTTAAGCTTTGTAAACTACTCTCTTAAAAGACAACTACCCAAAAAAAAAAAAAATTGCCAAATATAAGGTAGACTGCTCTCTTGAAGGGTAGCTATCAAGATAATTAAACAAATACACTAAACTTAGAACACTCCCCTTAAGGATTTCCAAGTTAACTTTGTAAAAAATAGATTAATTTATTGGAAGCTTCCCGCATCGATCAACTTTCCATAAAAAACAATAAATCAAAAGACCCACTACGACAACAAAAGGTAAAGCCACAATCGACTCTCAAACAACATAATAAGATGGAAGCTGCAATCAACTTTCACATGTAGACTTCTTGCATTGATTAGTCTACATCTAGCATATGACATAGACTTATCTATTATCATCTCATGTCAACTATAAAAGGGGCAAACTTACCCACATAAGGTTACCATACATATTACCCTTTATCCTTCACACCACCTATTGCCCATCTTCCATTTATACTATCTGTAAATCATGATATTTTGAGCATACTTGGTACACTATGATTGAGACACTTGTTTTACTAACCAATGCATGCTATCATGAAGCATTCGAAAGGATTATGTTCCTCAAGTCAATCCAACTCTGAGTTTTGTTTTACTTTGTCCTTGTCAACAAGTAGGCATTACACCTCATTTCTTATTCTCTCCTTGTTGAGTCATGTATTCTATAGGACCTATGTTTCATGATTTTCATGTCTTGTTCCACATCTGGTATGGTTATCTAACCTACTTATGTACCACCACTATCATCCATCCAAACCATAAGCAAAATTAGAATAACATTAGCATCAATTAACCCACCTTTTGGGGATACATTTCTCTACAAACCCAGCTTGCCTTTGATGCACACACTTTCTTTGCAAACCTTCAACAAAACTAGATCATATGGTTCATCAAATTGGGGCAACCCATTTGAGCACCATTCTCCAACCCTAGTTAAACTACATTGGCTTAATGTCCATAGACTATGTAGGCGCTGCTTGAATTCTAAAGGTAGTTCAACCACTAAAAACTAATTAACCTCCCTTTTTTATTCTCATTAATTTCTATTGCTAATAATGCACTCTTTCTTATAGTGTCCTATATTAGGGAAGCTTTGGATTTTTCCTAGCATCCTTATATTTTAACAAAACCCAATACTTCCTCTTTGTTTTTCCCTAATTGCTGGGAGACCTACATTGGCTTGAGGTCTTTTTGGACTATGTAGGCAGCACTCAGTTACTAAGATTAGCTCAACCACATCCTCTTTTTTTTCCCTTCTCACCTAGAATCTCTTCCTCCACTTCTCTACCTATCTCCTTACCACCTCCCTCCCTTCATCTTGTCAATCTCTTTAACCACTTTTCTAGCTTGTCTATCTCTTTTAACACAAGGATTGATATCTTTCCTCATTATGCCCTCTTATCTACCAGAAATCCACCACCTAATCTACTTTGATAGTCTCCCTATCACCTTTCCTTGCACATGCTTCACAGCTCACTAACTCACCCACTTTTCATGTTTTTTCCCTCTCTCCATTTATTACCAACATTTCCCTTTATTCCCTTTGTCTTCTTTCATCCTCCTCATCATCTCCCCTCACCCTTGGATATTTTTTGTACCCTCTTTATTACTCTCTTTTCCTCACCAATTACACATCATCCTATTCCCATGTACATTATGGGATACTTCTACCTCTTTCTCTTCTTTGCTACCACCTTCTTACTGCTTTTCCACTACTTCTAGACCACCTTCATTCCAATTTTTAGTTCTTGTTCTCCTCTTTCCCATATTTTCAATCTAGCATGCTTTCTATTTCTTTTGTTTCTTTTAGCATCCCATTTTTTTCTTATGTGTGTCACCACTCTTTGTCAATTTGCCACTCTTCCCACATTTTCCATTTTTTTCCTCCATAACTAGCTTCTAACTGGGTCTTTATCCTTTGAGATGCTTTCCATAATTACCCTTTTCTTCTTATCAGTTCTAGCCTTTTGCACTTTATATTCCCCTTTTCCTCTTTCCATCTTAGTACTCACTTATCTTTTACATCTTTATGAGTGTCTGTGCTTTATATCCCTACTTCAATTCTTCTTTTTCCTTCTTATCATCCCTAATCTTCATCCCTTATTTTAATCTCATGCCCTTTCATCATGTTCCCCTATTTCTTCACCACCTCACCAATTTTTGGCTTGTCAATCTATTCTACTCACCCATTCAGCTTGTCAATCTCTTATAACAAGCTGATTAACACATATCTTATCTCTTCATCTTCTTACCCACCCATCCTTCACTTCCCCTCTTTTTTCTTAACCCCTTTACCATTTTCCATCCCATTCTCATCTCCAACACTGCCCTCTAATTTGCTTCGTTGTTCCTCTCCTTGTCTATCATCATCCATGCTTACCTGGTCATGTATTCAGCTACTTCTTCACTCTCCTATCATATTTTTTTCCTCACTTCACTCCTTTTTCCTCCTCTTTATTTTTTTCCATATACTTCCTTATTTTTCATTTTCATCACCAAACTATTTTCTCCTTGGCATTTTTTAGACTCATTTTCAAACCTCTCGTGACCTCCCATATTTATCATCCTCCCCTTACCCTTCATTATTATTACAGTTCTTTCCCCATATTATTTAATTCTCCAATCTGTCATTCTTTAGTGCATTCCTCAAACCCCCATCTTCCACCTTTTATTTTTCTTCTCTTTTCTCTATTTCATTTCATCTTTTTCATCTCCCTTGATAACATTATATCTTCTTCTTGAACTTTTTTTTCCTCATATATGTCCATGATTGGCTCCTTCCATCCTTCTCCACCTTCATATTTATATGTGACCTCATTATCTTCTTTACCTATTTCTTCATCCATCTCTTCATCCACCTTCACCTCATCCCCTGTTGGATCCCTATTATTTTCTCTCATTAGCACTCTAGCTTCTCACTCATTAGAGTGCAATCACCCGTCACATTTATTATACATGTGTATACATGTTTACTTCCTTATGTCCTTTGCATGAAATCTTGTTGAGATCACTACTTCAAGACATCCATTTCTTCCTTTAGTGTCTTTATTAGTTAAACATGGGTCCTCTTTTTTTTCCTCTCCAAATATTCCCTTTTCCCTATCCATCACCTCTTCACCCTTTAAACCCTCTACACATTTTGCATGTAATTGACAGAGTGTGATCAACACACCTTTTTTTGTTATCCTTCAAAGCATGTTCATGCAATACATTCATAGGGCTTATGTTCATTAATCCAAGCCCACTTTGAGACTTTTTTAGTCCTTATCACAAAATTAACATTATACCCTCTTATCCTAATGCACTCAAGTGATAATTTCATTATGAAATTTGATTATATTATTCAATTTAATATTAACGTTGTTCATAGTGATATTACAACAAAAATAACCCTAATAATCATAACCATAAACATAAAGTTAATGAGTATCCACATAAGCCTAAGCATAATAAAATTCAAACAATGACATCAAAAACATTTTGTACATGTTTATAATAAACTATGTAATATTTTATTTAAGGGCACGAGGCATCACACAGTGAATATAAAGTTATTAGGATATCCTAAGGTCTTTACATACATTATTTTCCTACCTAAGCATTAGACTAATTATCTGTTGACTCTGGATTTGTGTTCATCCATCCTTATAATTGATTACTCCCTAAAATAACATCCATAACATTCCTTGTCTCAGTATCTACTAAAGGGTGTACTCTATTCTCCTCTTCTGCATTCATTCCCAAAGGGTGAGAATCATACTTTGCTCTGGGTCTTTCACCCTACTCAACCATCATAAATATTAAATCCATTCATTCCAATTATTTTGATTACATAGGTATTGATTATTACCACCTTAGCACACATCCCATTGGATTGTGAGGGTTCCCCCTATGTATAGGCTAAATGTCATGATCTCTAGCCCTACACCTTGTGTAATGACAGTCTCACCTTCTTTACTATTGAGGAGGTAAGAGTTCAGGCTTGAGCTCAAAGTTTAGGTGCCTTTCCTCTTGCTATTAGTTTAAAAAAACTTCCATTATCACCATTATATGTTTTAGTATTTGATAGATATGCATGTTCACCATGTAGATTATCTCAGGTCATGGGGGTTACTAATTATCTCTTCCATTTCTCCCATTAATCACCATATTTAACCTATGGTTTTTGTCCACACCCTAAACAACCTATAAAACCAAATAACTTCATGATAGGTATTCATTATTACCATAATTATTTAAATAGACTACCCAACTTTCTTCTTTACTGACATGACTATCCATTCTATCAATAGGTAGGGTCCTATGACAACATTGATTCCCTTAAATAGTCTTCCCACTTGCAATGGTCATGTCTACTTACCTTTTCATGTGGACACATAGCCTTCGATCCAACTGGTCATCTCAATACTATCATTATGTGTTGTCATGATGCATTTTTGTTACCCTTATCATTTGATCTGCATCTAACATCTTTGTTTGCTTTGTCATCTTACAGTCCTTGTGGGCCTTTTGGTGATTTGCATCATTATCACCTTCACCCCAATTGATGTAAATTGGATTCTAGCCTTGGGCCACTATAATGGTCATACCTCTAAGACTACCACTATTGTTGGTGGTAGTAGCTCCCAAATGCTTGCAATTGTAGAAGCTCCCCCATATTATCCAATTGTATAACCAATATCTTGGACCATGTAGCTCCTTGCTAGTAGTGCCTCTTCTAAGTGGAATCCAAATTCTTTGGTTTTAAGGAATTGGGATAGAGGATGTAGACATGGACACCATTTATCTAGCCCACTCATGTAACTCTTGGGTCAGACAAGATCCATCCTTTATCACTCACCATGCTACCAAATTTACAAATCATAGAGTCTACTTACCTATCAAATAAATTCTCTTCAGGTTGTTACTTTGCTACTACCATTAAAACTTAGCTTGTACTGGTGATGATCCTTTGCCAAAGAAACTATATAGATCCTGATAGACACCCACTTCCTAAAATTAAATTCATAGCGATAGATTCCAACATTGTGATTATACCCTCACATAATTTTAGAAGGTGTAAACTCCTCACAAAGGAACCTCTTCTTTGGCATAGCTCTATCAAAGGACATTTGTGATGCTTAGCATTTTGTTACCCACTTATTTATCATACCCTACCCATCCATGTCTTCTCAACCTAATGTATGTGGGATTATTATGGTGACTATTCACCAATCTACACCATGACACCTCACCATTATAAAACTATCAACCCCAACCTAACCATGCAGTATATCACATTGGGGTAGCCCATCTAAACTCTAATGAGAATTAAATTTGGCTAAAAGTTTTGTTGGATATCACATCTATGGAAATATGTAGGTAGCTCCCACTTTATTAGTGCATATGGAGTCATCTTGACCACCCCCACCCCCTACCTCAAACCTCACCAACCACTCTCTCTGACCAACTGACCATTTGACCACATCCACCTCAATATTGGTCATTTAGACCCAAATTAATACATTTATTTGAGACCACATTTCTTAGGCCATTTTGACCACACCAACCAACCTTGCCATGTTTCATTTTTGAATGACCTAACCATTTACGTTATTTTTAAAGAACACTTACTACCTACGATACCTATAACCAACCCTGACCCTATCTAGATTGCTTGATGGGCATGACCTGATCAACTATGACTAATGTTATGGAATAGTTACCCCTAACATATGTCCCTCTAGACCTAAACTTAAATTAACCAACATTGGTAGCTTTAGTTCATGTATGATCTTGGCTACCACACTTAGTCACCTTTTGTGTGCATGTTTACATCTCGAATACCCAACTACGTTATGGCACCACCTAGTGCCTCCCCACCAACCACTTATCAAACCTACACCCAATTCTAATTTACCTCATCAACTATTGATTTAAGGGGGAACACCTCTGCCCATACTTGGGGCATCCTGACCTTCAACCAAGGGATTCATTTTTATTTTCTAGCTTGTTAATTCAAAGTTGCATAATAAAAAGGGGCAAAATGTAGATACTAGAAAACTACACACTTATAGTTTTTTATGACTGAATGCCTCAAGACCCCCTAAAACCTTCTTAACCCTTAACCAACCCCTCTTAACCTAATCAAATCACTATTCTCATATTCACATAGCACTATTCATAATAACTATTTGAAATCACTATTCAAAAGTACTATTCATTATTACTATTCACTTTAGGACCCACTATCATTATTCATGATGACATGGAAAGTTACATGGCATGTGATGTGGAAAGTGACATGGGAAGTGACATGGAAGGTGATATGGCAAGTGACATGGCTTGGAAGTGAGGTGGCTTGAGGTGGGACATCATACCCCACTTAGGACCCACCTCTAAGGTCCCTCATGACATTATTAATAACCAAAGGGCCCCTCCTTTGGAATATAATGCATTTTTCCCCATGGGGGCCATTATTAAACATGTGTTTTTATCCTCATGCATGGAGGATGATGCCAAAATGTATGGATAACTTAGAAAAAAGATGAAAGTAAGTGGTGGAAGGTATTTTAGACCCATATGAGCCCATGTGCACAATTCCCTTTCCATTTTGGACTCTTTAGCAATTTATGAGACAAATCAAACAAGTGGGACACCTATTAGATAAGTGGGAATCTAACCCCATTATATTTCATGACCACTCAAGCACCACATGGAGAATGGTGCCACCAAATTTCATGGGACACTTAGCCAAAAGACAAATTAGTTGGGTAAAAAGTCCTTTGGCCTCATTTGAGCCCATGTGCATGATTCCCACTCCATATTGGACTCATGTTCAATGTGGGAGATAAACCAATAAGGTGGGAATCCCACCATCCTTATATTCTTTGTCACTTATGAGCCCACTTGAAAAATGGTGCCATACTTCACTATTCCTCTTCTTTGGCATGTTTCTTGACATCAAATGCTATAAATATGACCCTCCCCCTTCACCTTTGGTTAAGTTGGTTAATATTTGGTAGAATCATTTCTTTTTTAGGTTTATGAGAATTTTGAAGGAGGTCATTGTAATCTTAGATAAGAGAAATTTTCAAATCAAAAAAACTTTTTCAAAATTACAAGCCATCACCAAACAACATCAATAACAACATCTTCAAGTTTCTTCAAGGTAACTTTGTTGGGTTTATAACTTCATTTCCATCTCTTTGGCCTTCCCTTCTCTTGAAATCTAAAACATTATCTCTTTTCCTCCTCTTTACCATTTTTCATTTATCCCTTTGACATCTTCACCCTTGACCATTCACTTCCTTACCCTCTTTACCATCTTGATCTTTTTCCCCTTTTCCCCCTTTTTACCCCTCTTGCCTTATTGACCCTTTTATTTGACCATTGACCCCTTTGCCTTATTTCATATTTATTGACCATTTATCCATTTATTTCATTGTATATTTACAACCTTAAACATCCACCAAACCCAACCAAATCACATCTTCTTGAATACTTATCACTTCACCAAACCAAAAATCACAGCCTTAGGATAATTAATTTCTAGCATTGGTATTATCACACTAGTTGCTTTGTTTTAATTATCTTAGAAAATAATTTTATTTTATTAATAAAATTTGGTCATTTTATATTTTATGTAAGCTATATCATTTTATTTCTCAAACTTAAATGCTTAAAATAGGTGGATGACAGCTTCCTAGAAAGTTTTCACTTTTAGGATCTAGCTCACGCTAGGCAATCCACCCATATACTTGTCTAATAAACAAATTATTTTTAGTGGTTTATTATTTTTAGGTTATCCTCCCAAGATAAATAGGATCTCTCACAAATTCTATAATTTAATGTGCACATATTTTAATAGGTTTTATACACACACTCTTAACTAGTTTCTTTCTTTTCAAAACTAGGAAAAAAACAAAAAATTAGATAGAAACAATATAATATAACATTTAAACTATAATTTCCCCTATGTGATGGGGCATTTTTAAATTTTAATGAGGAGATAGATCATTGAGTTCATTTTGGGGCTTATCTTCATGCTCCAATACTTCCCACCATGCCAACATAGTGTAATTTGACAATGTAGTTAAGAGCCTCTATTTTGAGAGGTCTATGAGGACTATAAAATTCTCCTCCTATACGAGTCAAATTGGAATCTAATAGGCTTGCCATTTTCTAGGATATTTATGATTTCATCCATTATCTTGGTTATGATGGCTAACATTGTCACATGATTTTATTCATTTTCTTTCTCTTTTATTTTAAACCCCCCTTTCCTCATGTTTTTCATTTGGTAAAGATTTGGGGTTTTAGAATTTAACTACAATATTATTGTATTTTATATGAGTTATTTATCTTTGGTTTAATATGGGGGGTTCACCACACCATTGTGTAGTCATCTAAAATGTTATTTTAGTACAATGAGTGTCACTTGAGACCACCTTATCTTTAGCTTAGCCCTATACCTATCTTAGGGCCTCTATTGATCACTTTATAGCTTTTATGTGAGTCTAATCCATTCCCAGATATACCAAAAGCATAATCATGCCTTCACTTAGGAACCCAAGTTTCTTTTTGCACCCATTCCTACCACTTGGACATTAATGTGACCCTTTGGAATGTAGCATACTATGTTATTGGCAAAGGGGAAACATTAATTTCCCTTAGCTCTTTTCACTCCCAACGAATATATTTTCATTCCTCAAAGAACCTTAGGGTGAGCCTAGACACATTTCATGCCATGATAAACACCAAAATTCTATATAAACCAATTTCATTCATTTATCCACTAGATGGAAATCAGATGTAAATACTCAGAAACAAACTCTAAAATAGTTGTGAAAATAAAGGTCATTAATCCCTATTCTACCCTACTTATGCATACACCCATCTATAACAGCCCAAATCTCATATTACTCAAAGTTATAGTCTCAAATCACACTCAAAACACTCAAACTAGAACTCATACTAGTATTCACTTGCACTTACACCAAGGGTTTGATCCCTTTTCAAGGTATTGGTATATAGGTGACACTCAACACATAGGGTGTTGAGGTCATGCCAATCTCACCTTACTAACACCACTCTTTTTGTACTTGTGCTAGTAAAGAAACCTAATAAACATAGAGACTTAGGGTTTTGCATTGAAATTAGTCAAAATAGGGAAAACAATGATCTAACATTTAGTCACATAGACACAAACTTCTTAGAACTAGGTGAAGGTCCATCTGATAATTCACTGTCTCTACTACACAGGGACATTAGTGTGACATAAGGGACACTAGCACAATGTTTTATTGACTAGATGACCATGATTTTATCTAGAAGGGTTTCTAATGCCCATTTATTGTTAGTGACACCTTGCACTATCCTTGCACATGTTTTTAGCCCTCCACTTGTTCATCTCAGTCAGTTTTCTAGCTAAGTATCTCTTTTATAATTTATTACTATTTATAGGATAAGAAAATAATTTAATTATTGTACAAATCAGTGACTATTAATTTTTCTATATTTATTCCTAATTTATTATTTTAGCACTTTAACAACTTAGTATTTTACACTCCATAACTCCCCTAAAAAGTTAAATCATTTAGTGAACCTGACTTACTTTGAGCATATCAATTAAAACCCTAGTGCACTATTAGGGTTTCCCTTCTTACTTATAAAATTTGCTCATTTTTGAGTTTTTATGATTTCCTCATGATTATCATGATAGAAGCCATTTTATATGTTTTGGTACAAATTTTGATAGTTAGTCTTACATGCTTATTATGTACCATTTGTATAATGATGCACATATATGTTACTCCTCTCATGAATGACATTAGAACTTGATTTACCTCAGACATTAGCCCACCCCCTCTTGAGCTTCCCTTCCATAGAGAACATTGTTGCTTGGAAAATTTTGAGTTACCTTTTGTTACTACTCAATGAAAACAAGCTCAGAGGATTCTTTTTGTTCCTCCTCCACCTAGACCAATTGACTACCTTTGATCACAACTTGCCTCTACTACTCACCCTTGAAAAATAGTAGATCCTATAGTTTGAGATATTACTAGACAAAATCAGATGCTTCCTCAGCCTATATAGGAGAAGCATAATCCCATAATCCCACATCATCCCCAACACAATAAAATGGGAACTAGGGATTAACACTGAGCATATGATATCATGGATCAATTGAGAAATACACTAGCTAATATTTCTATATTGGAATTACTTAAAAAGGTAACCATCTTCAAATATATTATTTTTCAAACCCTCAATCATATATCTTTGCCTCTTGATATATATCCATATTATTTTTTATCTATCATAAAAATTATAATGGACATTGAAGTTGTCATATCTTTTGTAAATGAGGATTTTCTTTCATAGATAGTTATTGATCAGAATTTACCACTCTTCATCTAAGCAAAAATTAAAACCACCACTATTAAATGAGTTATAATTCATAGTAGTTTAGGTCTTAAATTATGAAACCTCACATTTTTATAGACTATGGAGGTTGATATAGCATCCATTTAAAATACATATAAGAACATTTGATGTTTTTATGACATTATATGATAGGTATTGGGTTCTATTATATTTGGATATCACGGTTGGGATAAAAACCCTATCCACATAGTTTCAAGTGGTGCCTAACCATTTTTATCACAATTTATTACTTGAGAGACCTTGGATACATGCCATGGATGTTGTACCCTCTACCTTGCATAGAAGTGTCATATTTTTACATGATGGATATTTATACAATTTTCTAATTGATAACCAACCATTCATATATTATAAATTCATCAAGATTAATACCCTAACTATATCTTCAGATGGGACACCTCATGTTCTCATAGATTCCTTGCATCATATCATTCATATCAAATAAATGCATACATATGAGATCAAGGAATCTAGCACCATTATTCCTGCACCAGTTCTAGATCTTCCTAAAACACCATTATCTTCACCCATGATGAATAATAATCCTCTTTCAACATAGTTATTCCTTACCATGATGGATGATGAGATTCACATAACTAAGTTACCATTACTTATTAACTCAGAGGAAGTATACGTCATAAACTCAAATATAGATTTTAAAACCACCATAGAGGATAGTATGACACCCATGAACATCAATGATTATTTATGTGGACTGAGCTTCACACCAATAGGACCTAAAGAGTACAAAGATGATTTTAGGGCACTCATTTCTTTACCTACACAGGCATCACCACCAGTTCATAGTTCCAAAAATATAGGCCTAGATACTCACTTGTAGTTAGAGGAAGATTTTTATATTAAATCAGTACATATGGTTACATGTATGGATATTTATCCAATTATTTAGATTTAGGTAGGTTGTACACATAATAGACCACACCAGATTTTATAGATATTACTTAATGGAGGATTGATGTCACTACCCATAGTTTTCCACAAATCCATTATCATATTATCATAGTAGGATGATAAACTCATTTTCATTTTCATAGGGTTACCAAACACAATACAGATACATGTTCAACATTACAACAAAAATTTAATAAATTCAAGGCTCAATGGACTATCCAGATTACATAGTCTCCAACTCCACAAGTACAAGCACCATGATAGACACTTCACTTACATAGACATTCATAGAATGATCCCTTGATTATTTAATCTTTCATCAAGGACCAATACATCCCTCATGTTGTCATAGATGACGATTCTAATCCCAACACTTTTGCATTGACATTCTTACAACACATATGATATAATGAGACTAAGATATAACATGTTATACATTTTCAGGACTCTTTAAGGCATATCATGCTCTAAGTTACATGTGGCCCTAAGGTGGTCAAAACACTACTCTTTGTCATGATCATAGACACTCATATACAAGTTACACTAAGTAGTACATGGATACATGAAATAGATGCCATGGTTGATCAGACAAATAGATATTTAAATTTCAATTATGAGGGACATAGTTTGTATCTTACATGATGTACCTAATGAGAATCACATGTTTCATACACACATCTATCGATCTAATGTGGTATAACTTAGGAATACATGAGAGGATTTTTACATAGTAGAGCAACATGTTATTCAGATGCACATAATCTGGACTAATGCCAAGGATAAGGCTATACTTGTACCAACAACATGGTATGATGATGATGATAATAATAATTTATTTAATTTTGGGTAGATTCAATATTAGACATTAGATGACCTCCCATCAGATCTGCCATTTGACTATCCACATCTTATAGATGTTCTCTGAGGTCTATAGAGGTGCTACATTTCATTTGTATATAATCTCATTTACTCACACTTTCCTTGTACATAGTTTAAATTACATATTTCTTGTACATAGATTATACTTAGAAAACACAAAAATAATATAATATGTTCAAAAATACCAAAACATTCAAATATTATTAAAAAAATATAAATTTCAAATTCTATGCATTTCCATGTTTACATTCCTTCTATTTTATAGGCACTTCATATGATATCTATGTTAGTGTAATCAATTTTATCATACATACATGCTTCACTTATTCTCTTTGAGTGTTTTCATATTATTACAAAACTTAGGTCCTCCAAACAGATCTAGATTTGCTACTATTCACCCACTAGGGGCACATACATAGATACATATATTTAACATTGATAAATTCACCCATTGGGGGCATTATATTACACAACTTCTGATTTGTTAGGTTATATAATTTTATACACTAATTTTTTGATAACTACTACTAATACTTCTACTATAAACTTATATTCTATATATCTTTGTTCTTATACAAATTTATACCATATGTTTATGCATACTTTCATTTATAGCTTTCATAATTTATATTTGATCATGTCGTTTGGCATCTAAATCTATTTGAGGGCATTTTAATATGTTATTGTTATACAAATCTAAGCCACTTCATTGTATGGATGATTTGGACATGTGCCCATATCTTTGTGTGTGATTTATTAATTATGTATGCAGACATTTGAACATGTCCTTCCATGTGGATCTAAACCAACCTTGCTTGCTCTTTATGTATGTGGAAATTTAAACATGTCCTTATATGTATCTTATTTCTCAAACTTAGTGACATGTGTCCATGTCCCTTATATTATGGACCCTTGACATATTATGCATGCCTCATGTGTTTTTATGTCTGCTTTCATGTATGCATCATGGCCATGACACTTGTATCTTTCTTGTTACATTCAAATCTAGTTGTGATCCCATGAGGGAACTCATGCATCTTCCCTTCCTCCTGGGGTGCCTTTATAGACATCATACCCCATCCCCCCAAATAATTTACATAGATTATACTCATATTTTATCTATCTTAACAAACTTATTAATTCTATATCTAACATACATCATACATTACCAACTTATGCTCAGACTATTTTACATTATGATGTCATGTATACACATTATATTGGTTTATCACATAGATATCACATGTTTTCAATCTAACACACATGATGCATAGATTTTATTTTGAGGATAGTTATTATAGAGGTTTAAAAAATCCCCTCAAAATAGGGGGAATTCATAGGGGTTTGTCATAGAGATCAAGCCATCCTAGTGTACTTAGAACATAGTTTTCAACATGTAGACATAGATGATAGAGCCTAGACTCAGAGGAAATAAAGTGAAAAATAGTCACAACTACATTAGTCTTAAATTTGCGTAAAAATAAAACATTTGGTCAATAACATGACTTAAAGGACACTAACGGAGTGTGATATTGACCAAGGGATCACACTACTATCTAGTATCCCTAGAAATAGAAAATTATAGAATTATCAAAAAGGTACAATAGTTATAGTTCAGATTTTCATAGTCTCAGTCATAGATTATCATAACTATTTAGTATATAATTAGTCTTTACATAGATTACATAGGTTTGCTCAGATTGGGGGCAGCATGTGTAACATGATAACTCCCATTTCAGTTTAAGATACTTAGACATAGATTATTATGACTCAGTCTAGAATCCATACACATATATATCATTGTTAGGGGCATGTGAATGGCACATTGTTCCCATATGATTAGTTTGGCATAAATACTCTTAGATGGACTGATAGATCCATGTAATTCTTCAATTTATTACTCTAATCACCATTTTCACTAGGTTTACACCATATTAATACATCTTTATGTCTACAATAGTTGGCATTATTGAGTGGACCTTAAGTTGTTTTACACTTCAGAGTTTCTGAGTGGCCCTAGACCCATATTACATAGTTTAATTTACATCAAATAGTTTAACCTTAAGATTCATCTACTAAAGATGGGTATTATATGATGGAGTTATAACCTACTTGATTTATTAAACCACTGACATGAGAGGGTTGGACAACTTGTCAATAAAATCCAAGTTATTCATAGATTATGATCCACTGAGTAGGGGTGGGAAATGATGGAGTTAAGGCCAACTTAAGTTCTTGAGCCACCCACATGTGGGGATTGAGCAAGCCATCAACTCAGCCCAAGTTATTTACCATTTTATCACCATCTACATGCAAACACAAGATGTCACAAGGTTTTAACATTATTTCATGTACCCAATAAGGTGTATTTATTCATTTCCTCTTTCTCTCATCTCATTACTTAGTTTTGTATTTGATTTTGATATTTACTAACGATTGATTCATTCATATTTCATTCACAAGAGTTTCTATTGAGACTATCATTATCCTTTGCTTAGCCCTAGACCTATCTCATGTCCTCTCTTAATCACTTTCTAGATTTTATGTGAGTCTAACCCATTCCTAGATATACCAAAAGTAGCACTAAGCCTTCACTTATGCACCTAGGTCCCTTTTCTCATCTATTCTTGCCACTTGGACATTAGCACAACCCTTTGGATAATAACTCATTGTGCTATTAGAAAAAGGTAAATGCTAATGTCCCCTAGATCTTTTTTCCCATATTTTATATATTTCTATTTCTCAAAGCACCTTAGGGTCAGTCTAGACCAATTTTAAGACTTGAAAAACACTAAAACATTATATATATATATATATATATATATATATATATATATATATATATATATATATATATATACCACTTTCATTCATTTATCCACTAGTTGGAAATCAAATGCAAATAATCATAAAATAAACTCATAAATAGTTTTGTGAATCAAGGTCATTGATCCTTATTCTACCCTACTTCTATATACACCCATCTACAATAGCATAGAGCTCAAATTTCTTAGATTTCTAGTCTCAAGTCACACTTAAAGCACTCAAACTATCATTCATATTAGCATTCACTTTCACTTACACCAAAACTTAGATTGGGAAAAATACATTGAGATTGATCCCATTTCAAGGTATTAGTATGTAGGCAACACTCAACACATGGGATGTTGAGGTCACATCCATCCTACCCTACTAATGCCATTCTTTTTCTACTTGTGTTCCTTAAATACCTTAATAAACATGGAGGCTTAGGGTTTTAAATTAAAATAAATAAAAATAGGTAACATATAATGATCTACCATTTAATCACAAAGGCATAGGTTTCTTAGAACCAGGTGAAGGTCCACCTAGGAATTGATTATCTCTACTACACTAGATAATAGCACAACATAGGGGATACTAGTGTAGTGCACAATTGATAAAAGGAATATGCTATTATCCATAAGAGTTTTGATGCTTGTTTCCTATTGGAGACACCTTGCACTATCCCTACACCAGTTTTTAGCCCTTCACTTGTCTGTCTCAGGCAATTTTCTAGCTAAGTATCTCTTTTTTAATTTATTACTATTTATAGGCTAAGAAAACAATTCAACTATTGTAAAAATTATTGTCCATTGATATTTATATATTTATTCCATAATTTATTACTCCATCAATTTAACAACCTAAAATTTTACATTCTATAACTCCCTTAAAAATTTGAATCATATTGCTAGGCAAATGCTAACTGATATGGAGACTTGGTTTCTTATTCAAGTTGGCTTGGACAACATCAAAGGATTTAGGATTCCCTTGAGAAACAAAAAAATTTCATAGATGAAGTAATATAATTATTAGAATAAAGTTAAAGGTATCACCTTAATTTTTTAAATACATGGTCTTACAAGGATCATATTATAATTGTGGCCCTATTGATCACATAAAAATCTATTAAAGCAATTTTGGGACCCAAATTTACAGGAAGTATGATGGTCCCAATGGAAGAAAACTTGAGGTTATGATAACTTGTTAGGATTTTTTATGTGGTGGAGCAATTGTTTTCTCCATAATCAAGCTTTTAAATAAATGTGAATAATACTATGTTAATAGTTTCCCCATCATCAACCATTGCTCTTTTTACATAATTATTTTAAATCTAGACTTGTAAAAACAAATATGGATCCCCCTTCTAATCCATATTGGTTTCTAGGAGAAGAATTTTAAGATAAAATAAGTAACCAATGTCTCTTGAGTTTTTATTAGGTGGAAACATGTCTAAAGAGATGTGATTAATTTGAAAATTTGGGAGGATGCATGACACTAGCTAAGTGTCCCAATCATAAGGCATTAAGTAATGTCAAATGATGGGCAAGATATTTTTTGAGTAACCCATGAAATAGATATTAGATAATGTCTTTTTAAGGTCAATAATTAAATCATAGTTTCCCGTATGCTTGGGGTTAATGTTTGTCTCTAAAAAAATTAGAAAATGGGGAGTTTTAGGTTGGTACTTTTGTGTGTGAGTGATGATGCTCTTGTCTTCATATTTTTATATTTATATAACTCCTATAATCTAAGGTTTACCTTGAGGTCCAAATTAAGGATCCAAATCATGGTTTTCTAAGCTAAAATTATAAGATTTGACATCATGGGTTTCAACAGGTGGAGGTTGGTTAGCTTAGTTACCCTATGGCTAGTTTAATATGTTTCATTATTGGTGGTTAGAAAATAGGTTATGGCATATGCAAAAGTTTGGATTTTGAGGCACCATAGGTTTGGTTGGTTGATCTTGTATTTTTATGTTAGCATTGCATAGGAACATGTCTAAAAATATTTATTTTTGGTCCTTAGGGTATCTTTGAATAAATTTTTGTATTCCTTGGATTTATGAGTGCCATGTCCAATGAATATATAAAAAATATAGTAGAAATTATTAGCATAATCCATTCACCTCTATTTCTAGTTTTTTACCAAACCATTGTGGGTTATTGCCTTGATGAAAGTGTTGGTTTTTATACTGCAGTTAATGGTCAATATGTTGAAATTAGTTTTGAGCTGAGTTATGAAACTACATGTTATTGGGTGAAGTATGGTTAAAATAAACCACATGAACTATAGGTTGAGGGTTATTTTTATCATTTATGAACTGAGGTGGGTTATTGTTTACAATGTTCAGCCTCTTATTTTGATCCATCACACCATCTGTAGTAGTGTTTTAGTTTTTGTTTAAAAATTTAGGAACTTGATTTCTGGGTTTATTTTGGTTTGATTTTTTATGACCCCAATTATTTTTGTTTGAAGTGACTAGTAAATTATTGGTTCCATAGATTTTACATCCATTATCGATTATTTATTGGTTAATTCTCAAAGTAATTTCAAGCACCTCTTCATAAGAGTGATAAGGGAACTTTTGAACATCTTATTTTATTTCTTTGTTAAGGGAGTGTAGAAAGATATTGAATAAGTATATTTTGTCCATATGTAGTTCATTATAATATGAGTATATATCTTACCTCCATGTTGTGATCAAATGGTCAAAAAATTCTTTAGGTTCTTGATCAATGTGAAATAAATCTCGTATGTCAATTTTGATAAGCTTGTTTATATCGAAGGATTTGAAAAACTCCATCATGAGCTATCAAAAGGAATGAGTAGACACCTCAAAAAGGTGGTAATACTAATTTAGGGCTATTATTTTGAGGGTTTTGGGATTTTTTTTGAAACTACCCCATCCTAAGGTAGAATCTATTTAATGACAGTCATTTATGCCTTGACATGTGCATTAGGATCTCCCTCCCAATTAAAATTAGGGTGTTCAAGTAGGGGATGTGGCAAAAGGAAACCTCATATATTTTGGTCAAGGTGTTCCTTAAAATATTTAGCATAAGTCTTGTAGTCCTAAAGTCTAGTAAAGTCATGGTGGGATGAGTCAAAAGAGGAGGGTTCGGATACTATGTGGATGTAAAAACACTAGAAGTAAAATAAAGAGGTTGATATAATGGAGTATAATAGGCTAGAAAGTAATTATCTAGTTGGGTGGCCTTAAAAATAGGTAGTAATAAGGTGAAAGAGGATTCAATGAAGAAATAAGATTTGGTGCCTGTAAATAAAGAGTATACATGGGTCGTACGTAGCTTGGAGGAATGAAGGGTGGTGGCATGTTGGTTTCCACATTGTTAGGGTAAAATAAGAAAATAAAATTTCAATAGTATTTTTAACTGGAGGTTAATAGGGTGGAGGAACATTATAATCATAGGTTTAGGGACTTAATGATTAAGTATGTCCTTCAAAAATTGGTTTGAAATGTAATTAGTTATAAGTGGGTTGGATAAATATTGCAGTGGTTTGTAGGTTTCCCCTAGGATGGGAATAGATGTGGGATTACTTTGGTTATAAGATATAAAATTCATCCCTTGATTGAGATAGATTTATTTTCTCTCTAAATCTTGAATATAACCCACCAAGGTAGTGATGAGTTCATTCGATGAAGAAACAGTGTAGGATTTGTGAATTTTCTTTGTAGAAAACTCTAGAGGGAAAGATTAATAACTGATTATGAATTGATATGTGTTTTAAGAATTATGAGGAGCCATTTTAACTTTCTCATATGGGAGAGATATGTTTTGGTTATCACTAGAGAGGGATCTAGATGATTTAAATTTTCTTAGCCTAGCTTCTAGATGGAAGATTCTCTTAATATACTAATAAATTATCCCTATGCTCTATCCCTTTAGGATTTAAAAGATAATTTGTGATTTGGTTACAATCTAAGGGTATATGATTAATCTAGTGGTAAAATTAATATTTTTAGAGTCTTGGTACTTACTGGTGATTTTTGAGGGCTCCCACACTTCTAAATTACTACCTTAGACCTAGTTTACAAGTTTAATGATGAAGGTTTTTAAAACAAACTCTCCATATTTTTAGTGGAGTTTTTATTATTCCAACTAAATAATGAGACATTGATAAGACTTTTGTGCTTCCTTATATAATTCTCTAGGTTGAAAGATCTCCCAAAATCTCATCCAAAAATATTTGGGGGGTATATAAATCCCCACATAATAAATGGAAGGTGAGAGGAAAGGTGGAAGAAAGAAGAGAAAAAGGATTAAAAAAAGGATAAACCTTTCATGTTTGGTTCAAAAATCTATGTAATTTTAGAAGGTGACACACTAACCTTTTTTCCCTTGACTTCTTAATATTTGGTTGAGATAATTGATGAAAATATGATATGATGATCGGTCTATAGATTTAGTTGATTAGGATGAGGTGTAATGATGGGTTTTTGTATGATAGATGGTAAAGGTTGCTCATGACGATAGAAAAATATCTCACCCACACCATGTTTCTCATTTAGATTATCGAATTGAGAGGAAATATAATTTCAAGAACCTTCAATATGAATAAGGATAAGATACTGAAGCTCTTGGTCAATACTAGGTATGGTGAATGGGGCATAATTAGGATGGATAATTTTAGGGAATTGGTTAACTCTATATGGATGAGTATGTTAGGTCAATGCCATATGGAAAGTGAATGAAATATAATGAAGCTAGTCTTGAGGAGGAATAACATGAAGAGTGAAGGTTTAGACTTGGAGATCATTAAATTGATGGGATAACATATGAGTGGGTCTAACTATTAGTAATACATATACATGGTATTACTCATGAAGATAATTAATATAAATAATGATAAGGTTTGGAATGAAATTATAATTAAAAACTTCAATTTTGAGCTCAACCTTAATGTCGATTGGGATGTTACTAGCGTAAATGGAAGATCTAACTCAAGGAAAGATGCATGTTCCGTAGAGGTATGGTCACTCTAGAAGCATAATCTAAGGTAAAATAAAATATTTTTGAATGTTTAAAACATTTATGTTTATTATTATTTTTAAAATTACATTTTATATTTATGATGTTTGGGAGTAAGGTTTTAGTCTTGTACATATTTCAACAAGGCTTAGTTTGATTATGTTTTTGGTAATGTTTTGCAAAGGAAAGTGAAATATACTACTTATTGAAAATAAAGTATTTTCAATGATAAAATAAATATAAAAAATAAAAATAAATAAAAATTATCCTTATTTTTTTTCTTTTCAATTTTTCTATGAATGCAAATGCTAAAAGCTAAATTCTAGATGGATGATGTAAGTGTTGATTTTGGTTTTTCCTAGTTTAATGCAAAGTTTTGACAATATAAATTAAATTAAATGTTATTTTTATTTTATTTTTGAATGCTAATGAGTGAAAGATACTATGCAATTGAATTTTTTTGAATATGCAAATTAATAACAAAAATTTTAAACTAAAGTTTGTCTTATAATATGTTATTTCTAGTTTTTCTTGTGATCTAGTCTAGCATACAAGTTAGAATGCAAAATTTTGGGGTTTTTTATGATTTTATGAAACCATAATTATTTTATGATGGAATAAATAAAGTTATATAATAATTATTTTTTATATATGAATTTATTTAACATGAAGAAGAGAGAAATTAGATTTAGTATGCAAGATTTAATTTTTCTATCTTTTGTTGTGTGTGTATGTGTTTTTTTGATGAATATGTGTTGAGATAAAACTAAAAATATAATAAAATTTTGTGGATTTACCGAATTATAAATTTCACCTAATCTACTCTAGATTGAATGGAAAACTATGCTTTTTAAAGTCTTGATATGCAACTACAAGCTAAAGAGAAAAAACTAGTTTTTTGGTGCAAAAGAAGAGAGGGGAAGATGATATTATTTTATTTTAAAATTTTATGAAGATTAATCTATATACTAATTTAAAAAACTAATATAATCTATTATAATGAGTAATTCAATACTGAAAATAAATCCTCTAACCTAATTAATGGTGAAACCAAGCGAAGGTGAAAAATAGTTGTTGAGTGTATATGATCCTCAATTAGATAACTCCTTTTCTCAATATATACCTTGGGAACTTTCCAAAAAAAATATTAAAAAATAATAAAATTAAGAAGAAACAATTCTAAAAAATATAGCAACTCGACTAATTCATGACAATAAATAATTGATTTCAAATTCGGTGAATTTCCTTAAAATTTGTGTAGAGTGACACAAATATGACCATATATTAAATAAAATATTCTCCAAAACAAAATTATATAGGCTAGGGATTTTTAAAATTTGAAATCTTCAATATCTAGTGCAATTTTTAGATCTAAAAACCTAGGAAAAGTGAGATACTTGTAAGGGATGAAAGGAGGTTGCACTTGGGAGTTAAATGAAGATTGAATGTAAGATCAATCAAGTTTGTTGATGTGGATTTTATAAACACTATGGAAGCTTAAGAGGTGACCTCAATTTTTTTAGGATTAAGGAAAGACATTCACTCTAAGGCATAAGTTGCAGGGTGTTTAATTTTATAAACAACATGTTGACAAAATAGTGGTGAGTGTAACAATTGTTCACCATGGATTGTTCAGATATGGATGAATCTAGATATAATTGATATGGGTGGATAGATTATTGATTTAAGCTATGGTGGCTATGACAAAAAAAAATTAAAAAATAAGGAAATGTAGGGAAGAAAAGAGAGTATGTGGGCCAAAAAAGATAAAAAATTTCTAAGCCAGATCTTGAACTAGGGGTTGAACAAGCAATCAGAAACGAATGTCTGTTAAAAGATATTGTATGTTAAATAAAAATAAAAAATATTTAAGAGTCCAAGAAAATAATAATATATTAAAATTTAGTATATATAATCAAATGTTGTTGTTAATGTGAGATTACAATTACACATCTAGAAAGAGAGATTATGATTATTACATAAAAGGCATTAAAATTAGTAGTAGCATAATATGAATAACTATATTTATAATAAAACTCATAAAAAACCAAGAGACTAAGATACTATAATGATATAACTTCTTACAAGATTCATAGGTTTGGAGAATAACCAAATTTATGCATCAAGACTAATTACAGAATAATAAGTAGAATTTATTATTAATATTAATATATAAAATTATCATCCATTTGAGATAGGGAGGATATAAATATATTTAGGATTTTGGAGGGGATGTATCATTCTCCAAGTGAAGTCTAAATTTACATCTCCAAAAATAATATTGTGTGTTTACCTAGAGCATGCATGTATATAAGTGGTTACCTAGAATATAATTATTTGACTAAAATCCTGTGTGTGTGTGTGTGTGTGTGTGTGTGTGTGTGTGTGTGTGTGTGTGTGTGTGTGTGTGTGTGTGTGTGTGTGTGTGTGTGTGTGTGTGTGTGTGTGTGTGTGTGTGTGTGTGTGTGTGTGTGTGTGTGTGTGTGTGCACGCGCACGCGTGCATGCACACATGTGTGCATGTGCGCGCATGCCAAATAAATTAGGAACCATTAGTTCTAACTTAACTAAAACATGAAAATGCATATTTATATTTAGAGTGGTGTTGAAGTGGAACCATTGAAAGAGGAAAATAGCTAAGTTACAACTATATAAATATAAGTAGTTGGTGTAGGCCCTTAGGGAATCAAAATTAGCCCCATTAGATTAAGCATGATTGCATATCAAAAAAATTAGGGACCATATATCAACATGGTAGCACTTGTAATTATCTACATGCTTAGTGCTGACCCTGATTTCCCCTCTATGGATTTGATTTTCTTCAAATATTACATGTGTTGTCTCAAACTATTTGTTAATAATATAAAAATTGAGCAGGGAAGGCTTGAATATTTTGATGGATTCAGCCATCAACTTTGTGTTTCTGTCTCTGAGTTCTTAAACTCTTCTCCAAGGGCTTTATCTTTCATCACTTCATCTTTAGTAAAATTGAACAGCTATAGAATCTCATCATTGGTCTTGTAAATAGTTCCCTTAACTTCCTCCTTCAATTTATTTTTAGTTATTTTAATAAATGTCTCAAAATTAGGCCTATTGAATAATTATCTAGTAGAGGTTATCATATTAGTGACCCTCATATCTCTTAAAATTTATAAGGTCTCATTTTCATGGCTTGAAAAACATCCTATCAAATCCTTCATCTATGTATGCCAGTTAAGGGCACTATCCCTTTTATAATTATATAACTTAGGGCCCATGTAGTATCTTGGCTTGAAATTAGGTTCATATAATTAAATTTGCTTCTTTTTTAATGCTAAACCAAAAAGGTAATCCTTTTATCATATTATTTAAGTTGGTGCCAAATTTTAAACACCTTTGTTCTATCAAGATGGTTTTACCATCTAGAGACTTGAATATTATTCAAAATATTATACAATTTGGTGGCTGCACACTATACACTGTATATAATTTCCCAAAAGGCATGTATAATCTATCTCTATAGTTACTTATGTTTTACCTCCTCCTTACTCTTATACATTTCTTTGATTGATTCTCCATCTGAATCCACAAAAGAATAGAAATATATGTATACTTTGTTGGGTTTATTGGATTATTTTTCCTTTGCTCAAAATTTATTTCTTATGTGTATTTATGTTCATTGCCTTCCTTTTATTAACCCTCTAAATGGTGCCACTCTACCTATAAAAATGAGTGGAGACTATAAGTAGTTCAATGATGACCAAATTTCTTTTCTCATCTCTTTAGCCTTGTAGCTCTTTAACCCATTAGGGAACAATAAGTTCCCATTCTTATTTTGGTTGACTTGGGTCTTTAGAGGTAGAGGGTGGAGTGATTATTAGAGGGAAAATTATTATTAGAGGTGTTAATGAAACTTTTTTTTGAATTAGGAATTTTAGGGGTGGATAAATAATTCTCTACCATGGTGAGGCTTCTTTATATGGGGTGACTTCAATCACATACTTAGTCAAGCCTAGGGTTTTTACAATTGTCATTGTGGTTGACTATATCAATGTAGATTATGATAGGGATAGTTCTATTTGAGCTAAAGATGTTAGGGGGACTGGTATCCATTTAAGATAAAAAAATGGAAATTGAAACCAAATTCTTAAAATAAACTCTTTTCTTTGGAGTCATTATTGGGGTTGATGTTGAAATATTAAAGAATCACCAAAACTAGACAATGGTGGATTTAGAATATCCAGAGGCAAATGTATATCCAAAGTATTTATCATAGTAATATAAGAATCAAGAGAAGAAACTATCTTATTGATTCTTTATCTTTCCTCTTTAGTGATGATTTACTCATTTAGTGCTCCAACTAGAATTTATTCTTCTCGTGAACTTCCTAGGCTTATTGCTTTGAATTTTTCTAATTCTAATTCCTCATCTACTTCATCTAGGGGTACTTCTTCACTTGACCTTGGTTCTAATCCCATCATTATTTATACATTTATTTCATATTCATTACTAGGATAATCCAATAGTGACATGACATGCCCATGCTCTTCTTCCTTTGCTTCCTCCTCATCAAAGTATTCTTTTAGAGTAACAAGACCTAATGATGGTATTTCATCTGGTTGTTGGACTTTGAAGGAGGCAAGGAGAAATCTATATTTAATTTGGTAGGCGATTGTGGTGGGAATGGTAGGTGAAGGATATGATGAAACAAATAAAGGAATAATAGTATTAGGGACTACCACTACAAGTGGTGGTGGAGTGGATGGTGGAACAACAATGGTGGAGGGAATAATGGATTGAGATAGACCTTGTTGAGGTGCTTGAGGGGATGCAGGAGTGGATGGGATAGATGAGAAGAAAGATTATATAAATTTTTGGAGAGATACATGTGTGGGTGTTGTAATTAGAATAAGAGGTGCCATAGAGAATGTGTTCATTTATTTGTCTTGAGGAGATACAGTTCTCTCTAATATAATGGTTATACTTAAAATTGTAGTAGTATCTTGATGTGTGGAGGATATATGGGGACTAGAGAGACCTCTAAGAATTTCCTTTCTGATTTAGAATTTATCCTCCCTTTGAATATTGGATTCTCCCTCTTATAAATTAATTTCTTCTCCTATAGGAGAGAGAGGATGGTCTTGTATTGATAGATCCCATGGCTGTGTTGGAGGCCACTAATGACTCTAGGCTTATTTTTCCTACCTTACCATTTCATTTGATTGATCTTTGGTTATATCAAGATTATACTAAATGGCTTGAGTGACTATCATTAACATGTGATTGTCTTTTATATGGGTCCATACCTCTGATTCATCTAATGAATTTAGAAAAATAATATCATGATCATACTCTTGGTGATGATATGTAATGGTAACTCCCTTCTCTTTAAGGGATTGAAGATAGTTCCTAACTTTCCTTTAAGGTCCCATTCCTTGAATTGGATTACCTTAAAATTTTAATGGGATTTAATTTTCCCTACATGGTTGAAGTGTGACCTCACCACAAATTAGAGATACCCAATTTTCCTAAGTGTCTTATAATAATAGGCATGTTGTTTAAGGCAAAGTTATTCATATATACTATTTTATTTTTGATGTGCCACCTCTTTTTATTCACTCTTGTTTGGAACATGGTGTAATAAAAATATAGAAGGTGCATTTTTTACTACAATTCAAATAATGATACAATCTAAATAGTACCAATAGTCCCCTATTTTTCATATGCTTCTTTTCAAATTCTCAAATATCCTAGGCATCTGTGTGCCATGAATGGCTTGGTAAATCTAAGGATATATTTCATTACATATCCTTTTAATCTCATTCTTGAATTTATAGAAAAACATAAAATAATAATCTTCATATATTTTATTGTCAACATATTTTATAGATGGTTTCCATAATTCACCTTGAGATCTATTGAATATCCCAAGGACTCCATCCAATAGATATGACATCATATAAAAGTTTCCATGTGCAAGTATTTTTTCATGTTTATACATTTGAGCCTTAGTATAACATTGATTATCTCTCATAAGGTCACAATTTTATTAAAATTAAGGAGAATGTATAAAAATGGGATCCATTCCTGATATGACCAACATTTCAGGTGATAATTCAGGTGACGGTTTAACCCCAATTGGTGGCAAAACTTCTGGGAGCCATAACTTTTGCATCATAGCCCTATTTTACTCCATGTTTGAACCATTGGAAATATAAGAATGAGGGGAATGCCATGAGATGACATAGTCTATACTTAGTGGTTTTTGACCCCTAAAAAACAAATGGAAGTGCCCTAAATTACAATTTTAGGAGTGTAGTCTAAAAATATTAAGTTTCTAAAAATAGTAATTCCTTGAATTCTATATTGTTGTAAATCGTGGAAGTCAAACCACTTAATCTTCCTTAATATTGGTGACCTTCCACATCCTCCTCTTACATTAAAAATTTATATAAATGAATATGTAACCCGAAATGGAAATTATGCATCTCTTTTCAGAGATAGGCATACTTTGGGATCTGCAAATTTGATCAATAAAACATCTCTTCTCAGAGATAGAATTATTACAATTATGTTGTTCTTGTTTCTTGAATTATATTTCAACTAAATTTTTTGAGTTTTGGATCAATTCCACTTGTACATAGGTGATGCTAGTAAAACCATATAATTTATTCAAAAGGACCATGGTTATTTTGATACCAGGCCTAAATTTGATGATGTTTTTGGAAAAAATGCCTCCCTTAGGGGTTTAATATCTAGCCTTTTACTAGCCACTACTTCAATTTACCTTCGACAATGTTATGCTTAAGCCATAAATTGGTCAAGACTTGGTTATAGGCAACCTCAAGAACTAGGAGCCTGAGGTACCTCTCAAATGCCCTTCTAAAAATATATACAATTGAATTTCTGCCTTTTTCAAGGTGCAAAATGTCTTTAGAAATAGTACCATTAAAAAATAAATCTTTAATCAAATTGATATAAGTAATTACCTTTAGTTTCAATGTTTTTTGATGGAGTCCCATGGTCTTAATTGGTAATAGGTCATCATGGACTACTTTTGCTCTTGAGATAGTCAATCATATAAAGAGTATAATACTATAGTCTCCACTTAATTTTAGAGGGATGAATAGTATGGAAATTTAAAATCCATATCACTTTTGTCTAATATTCTATTACTATACTCAATGTTTCCAAAAATGGAGTATACAAAAGGAGCTTGGATGTGTGGTACATTTGGAGAATCCATTTCAGTAATAAGGGCTATGAAATTCCTTTGAAAAATGTTTGAACTCTTTTCAAAAATTCAAAACTAGGGCTTTTGGTTGTTGGAGAGCTCAAAATTTCAATGTTTACTTGTATATAAATGGTGAAGTGATGTTATTTAGGTTAGATTTTATATATATTTCTCAAAGTTTACACATTGAATGCATAATTCATATGACATAAATATAAATAACAACTTTTGATTTTTTCCTTTTTTGAATTTAAACATGCCAGTCAACTTTGGTGGGTTTTTATTTTCCATATGAAAATTTTTTGTTAAATTTGTATGTTCAGTCACTTCTTTGATACATATTCTAATTTCTCATTGACTAACTTTTAGTTTGTTTCCAAACTCATTTATTCATGCTTTGGCCATGTGTAGCTTTAATCATGACACCTATCTATTTTTCACTTACCTAGGTCTCTATACTTATGATTCTACTTTATATGTTCCATGGCTATGAGTTAATGGAATTAAGCCATATGGATCAATCCCAAGAGTATGGGAACTGAAAGGCTCGATGCCTCATTTATTTGAAAATTTGAACAATGTATGTATTTAATAAGGCTTCAGGTAATGTAATCCTAACACATGGTGTGATATTGGCATGGTGGAGACTTAGAAACTCGGGACCATTAATCTATTAAAATTATTTTAAACTTTTGTGTTTTTAAGTTAACAAAAGTTTGCTAATTGTCAAACCCTCACAACTCAAAATCTCATGGCCATAAGATTGCAAGCCTCAAGGATATTGGAATTTGTTTAAACCTTACAAGTTTTAGGTTAATGAAATAGTGCCACTTATCTATCTCTTAAAACTATGGGAATTTGAAACCATTAGACTATTAACTTTGATTTGAACTTCCATGATTTTGGGTAATGTGGTTATGCCATGTGGCATGTTGTTGGGGTTCATAAACTTTGAAGACTTAGAATTTTATTTGAAGTGAACTTTGTTCTAGTTAAACATGGTTCTACCACATGGATATCCTATAGTGACTTGACTATTGATAAAGTATGATTTTTTTTTAACCTTGATCGGTTCTAAGTAACATGGTAGTGTCATCTTGTTAAGGTCTCAAAACTCAAAAAATTTGAACACTTATATATTTTTTTTTAAAGGCCCAATGATTCTAGTTGATGTGTTCTTGTCACTTGTCCTACCCTAGGATGATAAAGATAGGTCATGAATGTGGATACTTGTAAGTTTTTGTCAATAGTCTTAGGAATATATGAAAATCAAAGAGACACTAGGATATAACACCTTAGTTCAGTTAGTCCAAAAAAATCATGAAGTCAATTTTCAAGAAGAATTATGAATGTTCAATCTTTGATTTTCATAATTTTAAATTTTATAAATTTATCATTGAGGACAACCTTAGACTTTTGCATATCAATATCAATATCATGGGTGTTAATAAATATAGTGACTTGAATAAGGATTATTCAAACAATAGTGGGTCCTTATTTGAATTTTTAAAATGGGGTGGGTGTGTTAGGGCATAGGAAATGGTGACTTAATGGGAAAATACTCCTAAAGATTTAAGAACCCAAAACATTAGTAATGCATCATAACATAATTTCAACTCTAACAAGAAAATAATAAGTAAACCAGTCCTTAAAAAAATTCATACATTCTCATGCAACATACTAACATTTCACATTATTTGGATCTGCATGTGTGACTTTGTGAAATTTATTTCCCCTTGTTATGAGAGTTTTACAAAGTCCTAGATAAACATTGTAGGTTTCATTTTGATTTCAGATTTTGTAACCAAAAAGTAAGATAAGCTTGGTCATTCCTCAACTACCAGCTATACATCTATAATACCAACAAAGATACCTTTGATTTCACTCTAAGCCTTGTTCTACTACCAATTAGATGTCCATATACCCAATAGAAATTATCTAAATCACCCATTTTCTATAAGTTTGTATGTTATTTTAAAACATAGATAGAAGAAGGGTTGGGAACCATAATTGGATGGGTGTATATATAATAAAAACTTATTATAATCAATACATCCCTGCCGATGTGCATCTATTTCTATGTTTATTATCCTTCATCCAAGTTTTAACATGCAATAGTGTAGTTGATATTTATAAATGGAAAGTATTTATAAAATTTGTATGAGTATATCAGATTAAATTCCAAAGGGCTATCAAACTCACTCAATCCACATATAACCTAATTCAGTCATAACACATATCTCAATTATATAAATTCAAGCATTACCAAAAATAAATCCTTATGAATACTAATTGTGTTTCATTTTATATTATTTCCTTGTTTTTGTTAAGTCTTTTGTACTTATAACATAAGAAATCAGTTGTAATGTTCTATGATTTTAGAAAGCTAATCTAGAAAGCATAACATCTAATTTACCTAAATTAAAATAAAGAAAGTAGGAAATAATAATCTAGAAAAGTAGGAAAGATTAACCTAGAAAGTAATAAATCTATTCTATAAAATAGGAAATCTACTTTACTCCTACATTTACATCTCCACTTATATTCATTAAAAATCATCTCCAATTGGAGTAACCATGAAATAATGTTTCCAAAACTATCTATTGACTGGAAAAGTGAGGTCATTATCTTGGATTTCCTTCAAACAAAAGGCATTGTTACTGAGAAGTGTTGTCATTGATGTCAAAGTTGATGTCATTTATGTCAAGGTGTATCTGGTGAAGATGCATGGTGAGTGGTTTTTGAGGTATGAGCTTGTGTGCTTGATGTGACAAGGAATCCATGTGATAAGAGATAATTTGAAGGTATCTAATGTCTCTCTCTCTCTCTCTTTTTTGATGTCAAGGTTAATGTCATGGTTCAGGTTATCTTGATGTTGTTAGTGTTGTCACAAAGAAATTTGATGGTCAAGTGAGCATTAAAGCATGATTATGAGGCTCTATGTCTACATGAGGTCTTAAGAGCATGTTTATCAAAAATAATTTATTGAATTGGTGTGAGAGTGTTTTATGAAGAGTTATTCTATTTTATATCATTGAGGAAAGCATGTTTGAGTACTAGTTCTTGAGTACAAGGTGTCTTGAGAAGTCTAGTCATGACATGTAAATGTCTTTTTGAGAAGGTATGAGTATGGTGACTTGGTAAGATGAATGCATAGAGGAATGAGAGGTTGTAAAGGTTGATTTATCATGTGAGTAAGGTTTATAAACATCCATGAGAGTCTTATGGTAAACCTACAAGGATATGACCTTCAGATAAAGTTTGCACCTAGACCATTCTTAGACCCTACTTGGCCTAATGAGGCATGAAGATCAGTTTTCAAGTCAATTTTACATGTGTGAGAATGAAAAGAGGAATGATATATTGTTTTAATCATATTCACATATTTTGAGGTCATAGTTTTCAATAAAAAGGCATGAAAAGTGGTTTTGAGGTCTCTTGAGTACACAAAATGAAGGCATGCAAACCCGAGAAGGAATTTCATGTGTGTGTTTCATGTGTAACATTTGCATGGAAAAATGAACTATTAAAGAGAGATGTGGAAAGGTCCTAGATAATAACCTTTGCATGGAAATCTTTTATGAATAATCATTAACACCAAAACCTGTGTTAGACCTCTCTACAATCCTAATAAGCACATGATGTGAAAGATATTGTTAAAATAAATTAAAATGGTCTCAAATGACTATAAAAACTATTATATAATTTTTTACACTCTCCAAATTACCTCGAAGTGGTGGTGGTTAGTCAGATGAGAGAAAATGCATAAATACATGCTTGTTTGTGAAATATTTGCTATATTAGTTAGAGTTGACCTATTCAAAGTATTAAAATAGATTAGGGATGAATATTGGGACTCATGTTTCATGTACATGAAATTTTGTGGATATTTTATATCCCTAAAGTTTTATAAATAATTCATCCAAGTTAGCAAGTCGCTAACAAGCCTAATGCTGGAAACAGTGAAAATCCCAGGCAACAGTGAGAATATGATTAAGAATGTGTTATCATGATTGAGTGATAAAAAAAAGTGCATGGAGATGTTTTTTTGGAATATTATGTATTATTAATAATTTTTATAAATATTTTAGGCTAAATATAATGATGAAAATGATGAAGCCAAAATGGCTTATTTGACTCAATGATATTTTAGGCTAAATATAATGATGAAAATGATGAAGCCAAAATGGCTTATTTGACTCAATGAAGTCTTTGTGTAGTGAGGTCAAAAAATTGGTCTATAAGACCAATAGTTGCCACTAGAATATATAATTATTATACTTGAATATGGTCTAGATATGTTAGAGTATCATATAATTACATAATAATTATTTTAAATTGGTCATATAGGTGTTGAAGGTCATTGTCACCATGATTGTGCTTTAAGGTAAACTAGCAGTTCTAGGTAAGTTACAGTGATGAGTTTGAAGTTTTATTCTCTAAGTTGAATTATCTAATGTATATGGTGTTGATTTTTGGGAATTATATGTCCTATTAATTCTTTTTATAAGGTCTTATATTTGGTTAAAGTGGTTTAAATATTTAATCCAAAATGACTTATTTGGTTTTGGTTTGACTATGTGTAGTGAGGTCAAAAGATTGGTCTAAAGACCAACATTTGACACTAAACCTTGTAATTTTTATATTTGAGAGTGGTATAGATATGTAAAATAATATTTTTAAATTATAATTTATAATTACAAGTGTTTTTTTGATGTTTTTAATATCAAGTTGGTCATGATAGGGTTTTAGAGTGTTCTGACAGTCCTAAGTGGGCTATTTGTAGAGAAGTGTTTGAGTCCTTTTGCCATGAGTTGTGAATTATAAAGAAATTTATGATTTTTTTTAGATATTTAAGGTTATATTTATGTTATTTACTATCATTTATATTTTTCCAAATAATTTATTATATTCAATTGTTAAAGATAAAACTTTCTATGTATGTGAAGGCCTAATGTAAATAATACTAAGGAATGTTATTCAAGTGGTAGTTGGAGATAAAAAGTATCATGGACCTACTATGAGCTTATTGGAGGAATATTTTATTAGTATATGAATTTTTTATACCATGTTTATATTTTTAAATTATTCCAAGGAGATCAAATGGTAACATGTTCTAATGAAGGCCTAATCAATTGGGTCTCCTTAAGGCCTAAAAGAGGTTTTGGTCTTCTTAGTGGAGGATGACCTATTGTAATGATTTATTAATGTATGAAATGTGTTATAAGACATATTTTAAGGGTAATAAAAGTGTTCATGTGTGTTTTTATAACCAAGAGGGGTGTGAGCTAGAGGATTGTATAAGAATAAGGCCTAATAGGCCTAATTGACTAGTTAGAGTGGTTGTGAGTGCAAGCCAAGGAGAAAGCAAATTGAAGAGTAGAGAAGGTATTATATACCATAAAAGGTATGTATAAAAACTATAATGAACATATATTATGGTTAATGTGTATGAATATCAAGGTTATTTGACCTAATCAGTCTTGAAGAGACCTAGTTGAGCAAATAGGCCTAGAAGGTAGTTTGAGAGGGATAAGAGTGTGAAGAGCTGAAGGGATGGTCATACTATATTGGTTGAGAAACATAGTTTTTTTGAAGGAAATAAAAAAAATCAGGTGGTTGAGTTAGTGCTGAGTCATCTAGGGGGTTGGTGCCTCCTTGTAATTTAGTTCTTACTAAAGCCTAGTTAGGTTGATGCTTAGCTAGTTGGGGTTGGTGCTCCATGTGAAGTTGGTACTTCACTAAATTTTGATATTTTAACTTATAGGACTGTAGTCCATTTATATGAATCAATGGGGTTTTTCCCCTTGAGTTTTTATCAAATATATGATGTATTGTCTTGTGTAATCTTTTTTCAATTCTATGGTTGATTATTTATGCATTGCTTGATCTATATGTTGATGGATGGTTCATGCATGTTAAGGAGGAAATAAATTTTTTTTTGTAAGAGACTAATAAACAACCCCCCCTCCTCAATCATTTTTATTCCAACATTTGGTATCAAATCCTTGTCCTTTGAATCGGGCCTAATAACCTAAAAGAGATCCTAGAAGCAAGGATGGCTACTAGTGAAGTTCAAGGAGGTTTCTCTACTAGTAAGGCTCTATTATTCAATGGAAAAAATTATGAATTTGGAGCATCAGAATGAGGACATATCTAATGTCATTAGGCTATGACATATGTAAATCAATTGTGTATGGATAAACTCCACCTCCTACACCACTAATTGATGTAGCATGCAGGAAGGACAGTGAGAGAAATTTCAAGGCAATGAATGTCATTTTATGTGGCCTATTAGAGGTATAATTTGTGAAGGTGATGCACCATGTTTTAACCAAAGAGATATGAGATAAATTGAAGACTATAAATGAAGGAGACACCAAGGTGAATATGGCTAAGTTGTAGACCAATTAGAGATAATTTGAAATTCTAAAGATAATAGCATTACATCCTACCTATTAAGGGTTGATGAAGTGGTCAATGTCATTATAGGATTAGGAGAAGTGAAAGAGTCTACAATTTTTCAAAAGGTATTGAGATCACTAACTCCTAAGTTTTATTTTAAGGTGTTTGTAGTAGAATAAATGCAAGATTTAGATAAGTTAGAAATGGATGGGCTTCATGTCATCTTGATTGCCTATGACATGAGAACAAATGAAGGAAGGCCTCCCAAGAAGGAAGCATCATTCAAAGCTGAGAAGATTCAAAATCTAAGAAGTTCAAGGATGAGGTTTGTTCAGATGTTGATGATGATGAACTGATAGCCATTTTTACTAGGAAATTATGATTTGGATTTGGTAATTAAAAGGGTAGGTTGCCTTTTAAATGTTTTAATTATGGTTAGATTGGTCACTTTGCATCCAAGTGTCCTAATAAGGATAAGACTAAGCATGATGAAAAATGATGAACATCATGGAGATGATAAGAAGGTATATAAGCTTAATAGAAACAAGAAATATTTTAGGAAGTATGGAGGTAGGAAAGGGTCATTTAAGAACAAGAAAAGTTTATATACCAAAAAATATAATAACTCATTTGATGTAAGTGACACAAACACATGATAGTGATGATGATAGTAATGAAAATGAATATGACAACAATGAAAACTTATTCATGGATATATAAATAGACAATGAGGGTTGATCAAAAGGAAAAGACCTTATGGATGATAAATATTCAGATGAAGAAGAAGCTAAAGTAAACCTTGAGGTAGAATTGGTGAGTGATCTAGAGGAATTGAAGTTTTAAAGAAGGAAAAATCATAAACAAATATCATTAGTTAAAGACTATGAAGATTATATTGGCTTGTTTGAGGAGAGATTGAGTAATGCATCTAAGGAGTATGATGAGATCATCAATTAGATTGAAACACAAATAGATAAAGTCAATGCTAGTTTAAAAACTAAAGAGAAAGAATGCACCAAGCATGAAACTAAAATGGAATCATTAAAAGATAAATTGGATTAAGCATCTAGAAATTTAAAGACCTTTATGATGTTTGAAAAGAGTATTGATGCTCTAGATAACATCTTAAGTAGTCATAAGTTTGAAAGTGATAAGATAGGTCTTGGTTTCAAAGAAGATAAAAAAAGGTAACTCAAGTTAAGGAGAAGGCTAATGAAGATAATAAGGTCAACATGAAGAGATCAATCAAATAACCTAATGCTATGAGGCATGACAATTAATTTAATGGTTACTATTTTTCATACAATAAATTTGGTCATAGAGAAAGAGAGTATAAAAGACCCTCTAAAATGAATATGCATGGGATTATAAAAGGAATCATTAGTCAAGAGGTATGAATGAGGTTGTTTTCTATAATTGTCAAAATGTAGGACACATTAAAATGTTCTTTCCTAATATATTTAGAAGGCCATCAAGTCAAAATAAGAGGTTTGAATCCCCTAGAGTGAAATAGAGAAGACAAATGAATGTGTCAAAACCAAATATAATAAAGGTGAGTCATGATCAATCTACAAGATTAAGTGGACTGTTTTCTATGATAGAGCATACTTAAGATGTGAAATCAAGTTAGGAGTGTTTATTATCAGTTCAATTATTGATTAAATGATTGATAAAGAATTCAAACCTAAGGTACCAATCAAGCATAAAAATATCTTGAAGGATATTTAGTCTTGTGAGAGCATAGAGATTTGGGAATCTCCCAAGTTTATGTTATTTTAGTGCCCCATGGATAGGGGTGACTCCATTAAGCTTCATGGAGACACTCTTTAGTTAGCAAAAGCATGATGAATTCTTGGTTTGAGGGGGAGATATTTAGGTTTTTCATAATCTCTAAGTGTAGTTATTGATAAGCATAGAAAAGTTTCTAATAGTAGTTGAAAAAGAGGGAGAATGAGTGGTTTCCAAAGTTGCAGTATGTATGACCCTTTGTCATTAATGTCAAAGGGTGAGAAAGTTAAAGAAGGGAGATTAAATATATTTGGGGAGATGAGAGTGATCAAATTGAAGGATGTTTTTCCATCAATGACAAATGAGGAGTTTGTTGAGAAGTGTTGTCATTGATGTCAAAGTTGATGTCATTGATGTCAAAGTGCATCTGGTGGATGCATGGTGAGTGGTATTCGAGGTATTATCTTATGTGCTTGATGTGACAATGAAGCCATGTGACAAGAGATAATTTGAAGGAAATGTAATATCTCTTATATTTGTTGATGTCAAGGTCAATTTCATGGTTCATGGTAGCTTGATGCTGTCAATGTTGTCATAAAGAGGTTTGATGGTTAAGTGATCATGTTTATTAGAAATATTTTGTTTTAGTGGTGTGATAGTGATGTATTAATATTTATCTTATTTGATATCATTGAGGAAATCATGTTTGAGTACTGGTTCTTGACTATAAGGTGCCTTGAGAATCCTAGTCATGGCATGTAAATGTCCTTATATGAAGGTATGAGTATAGTGACTTCATAATATGAATGCACAAAGGCATGATAGGTTGTATAATGTTTTTTTTAATATGTGATTAAGGTGTAGAAACATCCATGATATTCTCAAGGTGAACCTATAGGGGTAGGACCTTCAGATCAAGTATGCACCTAGACCACTCTTAGACCCTGCTTGGCTTAATGAGGCATGAAGATCAATTATCAAGAATTTTTTTCATATGTGATCATGGAAAGAGGTATGATATTTTTTTTCAAGAATTTTCAAATATTTTGAGGTCATATTTTTTAATAAAAGGCATGAAAAGTGGTTTTGAGTTCTCTCGAGTACACAAAATGAAGGCATGCAAACCCAAGAAAGAATTTTAGGTGTTCATTGGAACATGTAACCTCTGAATGGGAACCTAAGATGTAAAGGAGAGATGGGTAATGGTAAAATATAATAAATACATGAATTTGTTTTTATTTAAGGAGAAATATTTTATGAATAATTGTTAACACCAAAACCTATGTTAAACTTCTCTAAATCCCTAACAAGGATCTGATGTGAAATATATTATTAAAAATAGATTATAATGGTCTAAAATGAATATAAAAACTATTTTATCTTATATTCAACTCTCCCAGGTACCTATAGGTGGTGGTGGTTACTCAAATGAGAGAGAAAATGCATAGATATAAGCTTGTTTGTGAAGAATTTGCTATAGCAGTTAGAGTTGACCTAGTCAAAATATGAAAATGGATGGATGATGAATATTGAGACCCATGTTTTATATCCATGAATTTTTTGTATATGATATATCCCTCAAGTGTGCTAAACCAATCATCCAAGTTAGTCAGTCACTAATAGGCCTAATAGTGAAAATAGTGAAAAACCTACGCAATAATGAGAAGATGATTAGGAATGTGTTATCATGATTGAGTGATGAAACCAAGTTCATGGAGATGTTTTTTGGGAATGATATGTTATTAATACTATTGACGTCAAAGATTGCACCCTAGGTAAGAGGCTAAGCTCTTGCCTTCTCCTTGCAACTATGGAAACTCCCCTCTCACTTGTGGGACTAGCGAAGCTAGAGGGGAGAGTCTCTAGATAAGGGCTAGCTCCCTTTGATGCATCATGTTCATTCCAGTAAGTGCTAACACATAAATATATATAGATATAATGGGGGGGATGAAAAGGGAGAGAGATTGCTTGAAAACAAACTACTCTAAAGAGGTGATGCACCAAAATAAGTCAACCTTCTCACATCCACACTTGAAATCTGACAAATACATACATACACTTCAGACTTGGTAGAAAGACTAGGCTGCAAGAAACTGGCAGGGAGGCTTTCATGAAAACATAGAAAATAGAGATTCACTAAGGTGTTATGAAATGCACACTATAAGTAACTTCCTCTAGTTTGCACTTCCAAATACTATTCTTCTTCTGTCAGCTACAAAGATGGTGCCTTGTAGACAACAGGTATGCTGGTGTTGAACCTGTGAAAGCATCAAGAAATAATGACTGAACACAAACAAACACTCAAGACATATTCAGATATATCTATCCAAGATAGAGGTAAAAACTATGTTTATTGATTCAGGTGGAAATTTTGCCAGGGCTACGCCTCACAAATGTGGAAGATATCTTTTCTAAAATGATAAATCCTAAATATATAGGAGAAGAAAAGGAGGCCTTTTGGCACCCCTTTTTTACAAGTGTCTCATTCACATCCCCTCATTGGGAAGAGGAGGCTGGTCAGAACATTAATGAGCTACACCCTTTGTCTATTTGTAAGGCCGCTTCTTCAAGGTGATTTACACAGCTTGTCTATGCATTAATGTGAAATGGAGAAAACTAGTTGCACTGCTAGTTGTTTTCATCCTTTAATGGTCAATTCATTGGCACTATTTCACCTACTAGAGTTACTTCTAAAATTAGTGCTTCCTTTTGCCACTTAGACCATCTGCTTGCTCATTCCATGCTTATCACTTTGTATTTTCTCTATTTTGTCTCTTCTAGTTCCTTCAGCCTTCGGGGGTGAACTTCTGGCAAGTTGCTGCATTCTGGGCTCTCCATGGTTAGCGCTCTCTTACTTTGAAAGAAAATGGCCATTTCATTGTGCTAATTTTGACATTCATACGGCTGTCATTGGTTTGAAAACCAACAGCTAATTTGCTTTGTTAATTTTGATGGTCTCCAAGACATCCTCGTCCCAATCAAAATGTCATCGGGTCCTTCACTGGCTTTTTGTGGCTTTGCTTTCATCTTAGCACCTTCCCGAAGGGAAGGTGATCCTTCAGCCCTCAAAAGTGTCCTTTGTATTTGGCTGAGAGTCCCCTGCAAGGGCACCTACCCTTTGGGGCCTTTAGTGGGTTGTTCTTTGCCTTGTGTATTTTTCATGGGCTTTTGTTTGCAGACATTTTCCCACAGACAAAAAGTCTACAAAAATTCTCTCTGGGTCTGTCTTTGCATTGAGCTGCACCCAAATTCCTTCAAGCTTTTTGTCTGAAGGAATTCCTTTGGGAAAAAAGTCTAAAGGAATTCGAGACCTATACAAATTTGAACTTAGACAAATTTTGAACTTACCTGGTCCTTTTCCTTTGAAGTGCCTGCCCTTTGTAAGGGAATTTGAACCCTTAGACTGCCCTTCGGCCAACTGAGCATACCCTTGAACCAAGTTGTCGAATCAAAATAGTTCAATGGTTCAACCATTGCGCATTGATGAACTGGCTAATGAGCCAACTGATTGAACTAGGCTGATGAACCAAGTGTTGAACCAAACTCATCGAACCAAACAATTGAACCAAAAATTGAACCATCGATTGAATCGAACATTGAACCACTTGCTTTGAACCTAGCTCATTGAACCAAGCCATTGAACCAAAATTGGTTCAATGGTTTAAGCAGTTCAACCATGTTGAATCGAGATGTTTGAACTTGAAGATGGATGAACCAATTGCTGATTGAAATGAGGGACTGAACCAAAGTGTTGAACCAAGCCGAAGAACCATGGCATGAACTTGTGCAACTTGAAAATGACTGGCATTGAAAAGTAAGGGAAGAAGGGGAAAATTTTTTTGCCTGTTGGAAAAATTGGTCAACAAATTGGTGACTCCTAGGGGAAGCATGCCTATTATGCTGAGAGACTAGTTGCCTTGCAGTCCATTGGGCACGGGGTCAGATGGTAACTTGAAATTAGCAATATCTCTGATAAATCTAGAACCAATCACAAAGATATACCTCCAAGGAAATGAAAACACACAAGACTAAGAAAACTACTACTTGTGCAACATCACTTAGGGAAAATAGGGAAAGCAAACAAGGGAAAATATACACAAATGAAAGAAGACTCAGTGGCAATGCTTCAGATGTATCCCATTAATTGGGATATGCAGTTCTTCACCATCTAACTTGGAAAGTTGGAATGCATTATGCTTCTTGCACTGAGTGATTATGTATGGGCCACTCCATAGGGCATCAAATTTTGCATGCTTTCTAGGCTTAGCTTGGTCTTCATCCCATTTCAAGACAATGTCTCCTTCAGAGAAATCTTTTGATGAAAATTTATTGTCGAAGTGTCTCTTCACTTGCTATTGGCGATTGGTCATAGAAGCCATAGCCCAATCCCTTGTCTCTTAGAGCTCCATCAGCTTGCATAGCCTGACTTCCATGCTACTTCCTTCTTCTAATTGCAGCTAGTGAACGAGGTCCAATGCTGGAAATTCAAGTGAGATGGGAAGCCTAGCCTCCCTTCCATATATGAGCATATATGGAGAATTTCTGATTGATCTCTTTAGAGTGATTCGATCAGCCCACAGAGCTGTCTTTAGCTTGGCATGCCAAGTCCTCTGATTTTCTTCCATGGTCCTCTTTATGATTCTGATCAAATTTTTGTTGGTGGACTCAGCCAGCCCATTCCCTTGCAGGTAATAATTGGATGAAGTGCTAAGGTATATACCATACCTTAGCACGCATTCACTTATCTTGGTTCCCAGAAAAGCCAAGACATTGTCTGAGATTATGGTGGCCGAGACCCCGAATCTTGTTACCAGGTCCTCATAAAATTCCAGGACCGCACTTTCATTTGCCTCTTTTAGAGTAATAGCCTCTACCCACCTTGTGAAATAGTCTATGGTAATCAGGGCCCACTTGTGTCCAACACTGTAGGGAGGATTGATTATCCCTATGAAATCTAGGCCCCACTGCATGAATGGTTGCTCCACCTGAATAGGCTATAGAGGCATGGCAACCAACCATTATTTCCCATTGAAAAGAGCACACTTCTAGCACTTTTATTGATTCAAGTGGAAATTTTACTAGGACTATGCCTCACAAATGTGGAAGATATCTTTTCTAAAATGACAAGTCCTAAATATATAGGAGAAGAAAAGGAGGCCTTTTGGCTCCCCTTTTTTACAAGTGGCTCATTCACATCCCCTCATTAGGAAGAGCAGGTTGGTCAGAACATTAATGAGTTGCATCCTTTGTCTATTTGTAAGGCCACTTCTTCAAGGTGATTTACATAGCTTGTTTACACATTAATGTGAAATGGAGAAAATTGATTGCACTGCTAGTTGTTTGCATCCTCTAATGGTCAATTTTATAGCACTATTTCACCTACTAGAGTTACTTCAAGAATCAGCACTTCCTTTCACCACTTGGACCATCTACTTGCTCATTCCATGCTTGTCACTTTGTCTTTTCTCTATTTTGTCTCTTCTGGTTACTTCGGCCCTCGGGGGTGAACTTTTGGTGGGTCGCTGCATTTTGGGTTCTCCATGGTTAGCACTCTCTTACTTTGAAAGCAAACGGCCATTTTATTGCACTAATTTTGACATTCACATGGCCGTCATTAGTTTGAAAACCAATGGCTAATTTTCTTTGTTAATTATGATGGCCTTCGAGACGTCCTCGTCTTGGTCAAAATGTCATCGGGTCCTTCGCTGGCTTTTTACGGCTTTGCTTTCATCTTAGCACCTTCCCAAAGGGAAGGTGATCCTTCGGCCCTTGAAAGTGTCCTTTGTATTTGGCCGAGAGTCCCCCGCAAGGGCACCTGCCCTTTGGGGCCTTCGACGGGTCATTCTTTGCCTTGTGTATTTTCTGTGGGCTTTTGTTTGTGGACATTTTCCTATGGACAAAAAGTCGATGAAAATTATCTCTAGGTCTGTCTTTGCATTGAGCTGCGCCTGAATTCCATTGGACTTTTTGTTTGAAGGAATTACTTAAGGCAAAATGTTCTAAGGAATTTGGGACCTATAAAATTTTTGAACTTATCTGGTCCTTTTCCTTTCAAGTGCCTGCCCTTTGCAAGGGCATTTGAACCTTTAGACTTCCCTTCGACCAATTGGGCTGTAGACACCAAAATTGTGTCTACTCCTTGGTCATTCTCCCCCTTGGTCCCCTTGGTCCACTTCTAAACATTCCTAACCCACAAACTTATTAATTTAAAATAAATTAACTATTTTAAATTAATAACACCCCCTTGACACATCACCCATGACACCTCACCCCACCTTGGATACCCCTCTTTGGATATCTCCATCACTCCATGCCAAATCTTAATTACTTAAACCCCATTTCCTCTCTCCCACTAACCTCTCATGCTCATTTAATCCACCTTTGAACTGTTTTACCATGACCACTGAATCTGACAGATGGAGGAACGGGCAAAAGGCTTAAAATAGCCTTTTTACCTATTTTCCAGCCACCAACATCGGTCAACCATCGGCCGATGCCAATGGTATCACTGACGTCAGTTCCTTTAAAACTGAATTTTAGCTTCTATTGACCCCCCTGCGAATGTGAATCCTCTTGCTCCAGGCTCCAGGTTCTCTTGCTCCTCGACTTCTTGCAGGCATTAGTGTCTCAACAACACTCTCCAAGCCCAGAGGTTCTACATCAGTCACTCCGCACCAGATTGAAGGTTGTAAGAAGTCTCTCTCATTTGCCATAACGAAAACAGACCTCCTGCACTTCTAGTTCTCTACAAGAGCTAAGTATTTTTGCTACTTTATATTTCAGTATTCTTTTAATCCATTTGGTAATCAGCCCATTGTCGATTTCCAAGCAATGTTGACACAACCTAATCTATTCTTCCTAGAGAGGCTGAAAAGCCTTCTCTCATCCTTATCTCCCTTTTATCCCTGTCCTCCACTTGGTCCCTCTCTCAGGCCATACTCTCTACCCTACAAACCCAACACAAGCCACTAAAACTCCCATAGACACCCCAAACCATTCTGTTGAGCACAAACAACGCTAAAACTCGTCTAAATCCCCATTGCCTCGATTGACACCAGCCTCTAGGCTCATTCTCCTACCGACATCGATAGACTAATTGACACCGGTAGCCTTGACCAACTGACACCGACAGAAATACTGATGTTGGTGACTGTGGAAGACATATTGCCAAATATAGGTACGCATTATCTTTATTTCTTTTGTTCAGTCTTTCACCATTTCTCTTTCTAGCAGTATAATTTTGATCAACTAGTGGACTGTCACCCTTCTAGGAAGTCTTTGCACTTCTGGGATCGAGCTTTGTTTGGCATTCCACCACCTATCTATCTAACAGTTTTCTTGTTTAAGTCTCTCTCATCTACAAGTGTCATCCTCCATAGCCAAAGAGGAGCTCCTTTAGTCATCTAGATATGGTGCGCAAACTTCATTCGGGTATGTACAAACCCCTGACCATTATCTTAGTTTCTCATCTCTTTTGAATGTGAAAAGCAAAAATAGTTGGAAACATTCTGGCACGCCTGGTGGGACCCCTAGAATTTTCCTTGGGTTCATCATTCTTTTTCTTCTAAAAACAAACTTTCATATAGGTGCATTAGGGAATTTCTCTCCTTGTATCCTTCTTCTTTCTTTCTCTTTTGAAAAGACACCATAAGCAAAGTTAGAAAGAATCTCTTTATTTTTATTCTGGTCACCTTTCCTCTTGCATCTTAGAGTAGTGAAGTTCATGCTCTTAACCTTTTCTCAACCTGTTTACATCTAAACACACATTTCAATTTGGGCTTAAAAATCTTTTGCATTTCATCTCTGTTTGAATGCATGTTTAGTCCACTCATTTAGTAACTTAAAACCACATTATGAATAAAGCATAGTGCATTTATGTTACACAACCAGACCACTATCACAAATCAAACATCTAAACATACCTGAGACAAGGTCCGACTAGGATTTCATCACCTAGCGGATACCTTACCCTTCCTGGTAATCTCACTTGGACTTCACTACCAAGGGGAGAGCCTACTCTGTTCTCTGGCAGAGTATAAACTCTAGGGGAAGTATATACTGGCTATGTGACCCAGCTTATCTCTGGGCTCGTGAAGTGAGGGGAGCTTGCTCCTTAGCACCAGGCCACGTACGAAACCTAATATAGACTTTTGAGCATCGAAACTAACCTGAAACCAACCTTAGACTGCTTCTTCTAGGACCTGTTCTAAAAGCCAACTTCCCAAACACACTCTTCTAAGGCATAAGCCAACATGATTCTAAAACTTATTCATAGGAATTTAACATTTAGGTTCTGCTTGTCTTCATCTGTTTTCTGTCTCTATCTATTTTTTTTGAGGTGGTGAGGTCACATTCTGAGCTCCAAGAACAACTCAGAATTTCTCCTCTCTTCCAAAAACTTTTAATTTTTTGAGTTTCTAGAAATACATAGTAACTGACATCAGTTTTTCCACCGACATGGGCAACTTATATTCACCAATATTGGTTATCTGATCGACACTGATAACTTTCTTTACCGACATCAGTTTTTATACTGACGTCGATCACTATCAAAATCTTTCTTCTCAAAATATGAAGCTAAAAACTTGACCTTTCTGCTAATTAAAAACACTAATTTTGGTTTTCTGAGGCTGAAACATATAGTTTTTAGAACCTAAACCCCCATTTTTTCCTTGAATGGTTTTAACACGTATTCAAACCAAAACTCTTGTTGACCATGCAAGGCAACAACCACTCTCGCCTTCGCCCTCCATAACAAGTCCTCTAATGGAGTATCATTCAGAGATCGAATGAACTCCTACCCAACCAACCCCGACTCAACCCCCTATTGTTCCCGAAGGAGACCAAGACTTCGAAAGGTTCCTTGACCTCAATGTCAAGGCCCTTCAGCACTATCTCATGAGAAGTTGAATGCGAGACTCTTTAGGCAACCCAATTTATGGGATGCCATCCTCCTTAGTTGAGACTGCAGCCATATCAATAGCGTCTGTGATTCAACCCATAGACACCTAGGCCGTTGCCTCAACTAATAACCAAACCATGACTAATCTTCAAAGTGTGGCTTCTCCTTCTATTTTTGGACCCACTTCCATTGGGGTTTTGGCCCCCCATCAACCGCAAGATATCTAACAAAGTTCTACACCATTTCAAAACCTAGTTGTCTCCATCCCGCCTACTCTTGCACCCATCAACACCAGGGTGGATACTCATCCTTTGGCTAAATTTTCCACCATCCAACCACCTCTGGCAACATCAAGCCTAGTCGTGCCTTCTACCTTCATGACACAACCACCCTTGGCTTCCACTTTTGTCCCTATGACTAGTTATCAATATGTTATGCCTATACAAGTGCAACCAACTACATCATATGCCCCTCCTACTACCTTCCAAGTGCCTTACAACCTAAGGGGTGCCCCACCTACAAATCCATTAACTGATCTAATCAAAATGTTAATGGACAAAATGTCTAATCTTGAGTCTTTAGTTTTGGGTTTAAGGAATGTCCTTTCATATGACCAAATTTGTAATGAACCCATTCATCCCTCAGTCCCAATCTGACCGTATCCTAGTCAGTGGGAACTTCCTAAGTTTACTCACTTCTAGAGTAAGGAAGACCCACAGCAGCATCTATGAGCATTCAAACATGCTTGTTACCTTATAGCACATGATGATGCGTTATTGCTATGAACATTTCCCATGTTGCTTTCTGGTGCTACCCTCGATTGGTATAGCTCTATTACCAGTCACTCTCTTTTCACATTCACCCAACTGGCTCAACTTTTTCTTGACCACTTTTTAATCAATATCACCAAAAAGGTCTCTATCACAGATCTATACTCTATCAGACAGTTTGATGATGAATCCATAGCTAATTTTGTTGCCTGTTAGAGAGGCTCAATCAACCAACTCTCCTTTTCTTTACCTTAACCTGAGCTCATCAAGATCTTTTCATATGCGTGCACCAAACATATTTCCTCTACTTTGTAGGTCCAAACATTCCACACATTTGATGAAGCTTTCACGATGGCTAGGAAGCTTGAACTACGTGCTGTCGAAGAAAACAAAGTCAAATTGTGGAGTAAAAACCCCAACACCAAGTCAAATGACCCTTCCTCTAGACCTTCTTCTAATTCTAAATCTAAGGCATCAGCAAATGTTGTAATCATTAGACCATCATCTTCAACAACAACCAACCAACTCAAACCTTCCACATCCCAAAGTATCACATGATAATTCCAACAAAGATATGTGCAGCGTCAATATACTCCAATAAGAGAATCATACACATCTGTGTTGGATAAACTTGTTAAATAGGGAGTCCTCAATCTCCCCCAAATTTGACCACCCCCTTAATTTTATCCCTCACATGGCATCCCTGCCTGGTATAGGGAGAACAACTTCTGCAATTACCACCATGTCAAAGGCCATGACATAGACAACTGTAAGACTCTCAAGAACAACATTCAGGACATGCTAGATAAAGGTGACCTTGTCTTGGATAACCCAAATGTGCCACCCAATCAAAGCATAGACATCTTTTAATATACTTTTCCTAACCATCCCCCTATCCAAAACAACATGCAGACCATGGCTGATGACTCCCAAGAGCATAATATACGCACAGTCAACATGGTTTGGCCTCTCATGCCTAACCAACCTCTCTCACAATCTCAAGAGGTTAGACACCCATCAGTCCATCACACATGGAAAAACCTTCTTCTCCTGTTAGTTCTCCATTGACTTCTCTTATATTTGAGGATGCCTTGACCATACCAACACCGCTAGCCCCACCTTCATCCTTCCTACTACTAATGGAGGACCCTACCCTTCCTACTCCTCAACCACAAGTAGAAAGCACAATCATCCCTACCCTCTATCCTCTTGAGGAGCCACATTCTCCGATTCCTTCTCCACTAATATAAGAACCTGTCTCTCCACCTTATCTAACCAAAGATGATCCAGTTATGACTCCCTCATGCCTTGGGTCTGAGACATTTTCGGTCTCACAACCATCCACATCTTCTGAAGAACTAAAGCCTCATCCAACATCTTCCCAACCATTCTCTCGATTGGTGGAGAAACTAGGACTTCTCCATTTGAGAAAATTAGAACATTAGGCATTATGGGAGTGACTCAAAGCTCCTCACCTTACGTGTCCCGTCTCATCTTGTGCCACCAACCCTCTTGTGACAAAATCTCACAAAGCCTCCAACAAAGACCAGACTTCTACTTCTAAACCTTCAAAACCTCAACCATCCACATCAAAACCTAAACCCTCATCCACCATATCAAAACCAATTAAATCCCTCGATGTTTGCCCCATATCTAACCTCACTCACCCGCAAGTGAAGGTAGACTTGAACCTTGCCTCGCCCAATATTATTCCTCAAACCAAACTAAAGAAGACTGCTAAACCATGACGGTGAACTCCTCCTCCACCATCATCATTGCCCTCCATTTTGGGCCCTCATCCTTCTACCATGATAGGAGTGCTCCCTACTTCAACCCCTAACCAAAACAAGTTACCTCCACTACTCCCTTTACCCACCACAAGCCTACCACCTCTAAAAAATTTAGTACCTCTCACAAAGAAAGTGTCATCTATGCAAGTGGCTGCACCACCAACCCAAAAGGTGGTACAGAAGTCTCCTTCAACACCTCCCAAGCAAAAGTCATCAACACCTCATGCATCAACAAGCACAGACCCTTTAGTGGGTTCATATGCTCTGATATTGTGCTAACTTTTGCAAACTTCTAGCATAACCCTTCCGCCTATCAAACCATTTCAACCTCTCAGATCAAAACCATCCTAGTTTGATGATACTAAAATTTGCCTATGTCATCGCACACCGGGACATGATACCAAGAATTGCTGTGCCCTCAAGGTTGTCATTCACCAATACATGGAAAAGGACACTGTTCTTCTTGAGGACACTGTCAATAGACCTCTGACACCTTCCCACATCTCTCAAAATTCTTCATCGTCATCAGCATCCCACCAACAGACTATGGTCCCTTCACCTCCTTCGCCCCTCTCTTCAAAATTAACACCATTAGTGTAGCCACTAGGTCACAAAAGGATAAGGCAAAAGAAAAAGCTACTATTCCTTGTACCTATCCATTTATCAAGCTACCTCAACCACCAAAACCCAAAATTTCTATCCTAGGTGCATCCCAATCCTCTTCTTTAGGGGCAATCCATGACTCTATGGTGAAACAGCTTCACCAAACGCCCATGAAGATGACCTTATATGACCTCATCCAAAGCTCTCCCCAACATCATCAATCTCTAATCAAAGCCTTACAGGCAGTGGAGGTCCAACCTGAAGACCCCCAACCACTAGCTGCCTTAGTCCAATCCTTATCCCCCATCACCTCTATTACTTTTAGTGATTCTGAAATTCCTACCTCTAACTCAGAAGATCAGGACGCTACCCTTTTCATCACAGCCTACATTGATCAAACCCACATTAAGTGAGTTATGATTGATGGGGGTGCTAACATTAATATCATTTCCACCCATGCCTATGATCAATTAGCCCTCCCAAAGAATTGCGTATCGAAAACCAACGCAATCCTTTGATCTTTTAATGACACCACTACCACTACCATTGGCACCATCATCCTACATATTCGTGTTGGCCCATGAATAGTCCCAGAGCTCTTCTACATCATCGAGGGAGAGTTCCAATACAACATGCTATTAGGATGACCTTGGATCTATGCCATCACTTGTGTCCCTTCTACACTACACCGTTGTGTCAAATTTGAACACGATGGGCAAGTCCATGTCATCCCCACTGACCCATCCCCTTTCAAGATTTTCAACATGACCTATCGACCAAATGACGTTCTCATTCCTCTCAAGACACCAACCCAAAAACTACTTCCATCGACGAAAGCTTCAACCAGTATGTAAATGGTGGTCACACTCACACCACCTCCTCAAGTGACAATAAAAGACCCTATGGAAGATATCTTCCAAAGACTTTCACTTGGGGAGTATTGCTTACTTACCTTAGACATGTTCCAAAATCTGCAAGAGTATGGGGAACTTCATCACAGTCCTAGCTATGACCATCAAATCAGAATGGTCATCCCTTATGGTCCTCCTAACCTTCAAACAAATCTCATCTATGGGGGGCTAGATCGAGCTCCCACTAATGGGAATCCTCTCTCCTCACCTCAACCATTCACATCTGAGTTCTCTTTTCTTGACAATCCTAACTTTGCTCATACCTATCTTTATAGGTGTGCATGGAAAGGTTTTGGCTTTGGGCACTATGAACAAGGCTCCCATCAGCCTATCGAATCACCAAATGATGAGAATGCCAAGAAATGACATGGTTTGGGTTTCTAAGAACCTACTGAAGATTTTGAAAACCCTTCACATGAACCCATCATAGACCAATCTCCTCCAAGCTCGCCTATTCCCCCATCTTCACCTATAGATTCGGTGGTTTCCATCGCTCCTAGTTTTTTTTTGCATAAACACCATCCACTTGGAACCCCTAACCTATCAACTCAGCAGGGTGTCCTAGTCTCTCCCTCTCATTTATCCAAACATGATAGATGATGAATCTACAACCATCAACACTATCCACTGTGTAGATGACAACGCCATTCTCACTTACATGGGTGTCGATGACTCTTTCATTCAATGCTCCCTTCCTTTTGAAACACAGGTTATGTTAAATGAATCAACCATTGACATTAACCTCCCATCTTCTGATGTTCCTCATGTTTTAAAGATTGGTTAATCTTTGGACACCCAAGAGCAGCTTAACTACACTAAATTCCTTTCAGACCATAACAAAGCCTTTGCTTGGACCTATAGTGACATGCTCAACATCGACCCTAACATTGCCATTCACAACATCGTCATAAACCCAAAGGCTAAGCCTATCAGGCAAAAGCTTCACAAGATGCATCCTTGAGTTGTGCTCCTTGTCAAAGAGGAACTTCAGCATCTTCTCTCTGTCTCCTTCATCTAACCCATTGATTATCCATAATGGGTGTCAAATATCATCCCTATCACCAAAGCAACTAGGGGATCTGAATCTACATTGACTATCACGACCTTAACCTGGCTTGTCCAAAAGAGGACTTTCCTTTACCCAACATTGACCAACTTGTTGATCTCACAACCGGTCATGAGATGCTATCACTCATGGATGGGTTTTTAGGATATAACCAGATCCTGATTGCACCAAAAGACAAACACAAGACTACCTTCATCACCCCATGGGGGACTTTCTGCTAAAGGGTCATGCCTTTTGGCTTGAAGAATGCAAGTGCCACATATCAACATGCCATGACTTACATCTTTCACTATCTCCTCCACAAAATCATGGAAGACTATGTGGATGACCTAGTAGGCAAATCTAAGCTTCCTTATGACCATTTAACCATCCTCAAGATCATCTTCACTCGCCTTCTTCAATATAATGTTCGCCTTAACCCCAAGAAATGCGTCTTTGGGGTTCTCTCAGGGAAACTCCTGGGTTTCATCATTTCTCTCCGTGGCATTGAGATAGATCCCACTAAAATTTGAGCTATACTCGAGATGCCACCACCGACCAATCTAAAGCAACTTTGTAGCCTGCAAGGGAAGCTCCAATCTATTCATCGCTTCATCTCACAGCTTTTCGACCGATGTCAACCCTTTCATCACCTCCTCAAGAAGGACATCTCCTTTAATTGGGATAAGGATTGCCAAGAGGATTTTGAAGCCCTTAAACACTATCTTGTCTCTCCACTAGTCCTTATTCCACCTAAAGATGACCAACCCTTCTACCTCTACATCTCAGCAACAAACCATTCGTTAGGTGCCATGATCACGCACCAAGATGAGCAACACTGTGAGCAAGTGGTTTACTATATAAGCCAGACACTCATCGATTATGAAACTCGGTATACTCATATCGAGAAACTCTATTTGGCATTAGTCTTTACTGCTACCAAGCTCCGTCACTATCTTCTCAATCACAAAACCTATGTCATCACCCACACTGACCCTCTCAAATACATGCATTCCAATCCATACCAAAACCAACGTATGGCTCGTTGGCTCATGCTTCTTGCTGAGTTCAACTTGTAATTCATCCAACAGAAATCCATCAAGGGGCAAACAATCATTGACCAACTAGCAAATGCCCCTCTACCTAACAACCAACCTTCTCATTGTGAGTTCCCCAACAAATCTATCGCCACACTTTCGACTGATGACACGTTCTATCAAATGACAATGTTCTTCGACGGCTCTAAATGTCAACTCGATGGGGGTGTGGGGGTCATTCTCATCCCACACGAGGGTGAGCCCATGCCCCTGTCTTTCAAACTTGACTTTGAATGTACCAATAATATGGTTGAATATGAAGCCTTAATTTTGGGACTTCAAACTGCCCTTTCTTTAAGCATCAAGACAATCAACATCTTTGGCGACTCACAACTTGTTGTCAATCAAATCAATGGTTCATAAATTTGTAAAAATGAAATTTTTTAAAGATACAAACACTGTGTCAACACCCTGCTAGTATCTTTTGACCATTACCTCTTGTAAACTGTTCCTCAATCTACAAATAAGTTTGTTGATACTATGGCCTCCCTTACCTCACGCACTCCATCTTCATCATCTTCATCAAGAATTTATGTTACGTTGCATTGTGTGTCATTGCCTTCATATATTTCCACTCACATCAACCTCATCAACACCATTGAATCTAGTGCACAAGATGTTTGGTATAAACAACTTGTGGACTACTTAACTCATTCTATCATCCCTCCCGATCTCTCTAGCAATGCACAATGGGCTTTCATTAAATGCATGGCTCGATATACTATACTAGGGGGTCTTCTCCATAAAAGAGGCTTTGATGGCCTCCTTCTTCGATGTCTAACCTCCACTGAAGCATCTCACACCATTAAGCAAGTCCACGATGGAATTTATGGCAGACACTTCAGTGGTAACTCAGTTGCCAAGCGCATCCTTCACCTGGGCTATTATTGGCCCACTCTTCACCAAGACTGTAGCAACTATTTTTGGCATTGCATCAAATGCTAGCAGCATGCTAACTTGCTTCACACCCCTAGCCATGCTCTACAAGTCACTTAGGATTTTTGGCCTTTTTCACAATGGGGCTTAGATCTCATCAGTGAGATTAACCCTCATTTGTCTCTTCGACATGAGTCCATTATTACTGCAACTAAGTATTTCACTAAATGGGTGGAAGCTATTCCTCTCATCTCCACTAAAGCTGACAAAATTATCGACTTCATCAACACCCACATCATCTGTCATTTTGATATACCTCATAAAATCATCACCAATAATGGCAAATCATTCAAAAATAAAACTGTCCAAAAACTTTGTGACTCATTTGGCATCAAGCTCAACTTCTCCTCACCTTACTACCCACAAGCAAATCGGTAGGTCGAGGCTTCCAACAAAATCTTAACCAAAATTCTAATGAAGGTGGTCAATGACACTAGAAGGGATTGGCACATTCACATTTCCTTTGCTTTGTGGGCCTACTGCACTAGCATCCAAACCCCTATGGGTGCTACACCTTTCTCTTTAGTGTACATAACAGAGGCTATTCTACCTCTTGAAGAATAGATATCATCTCTCCACATCTCTTTGCATGACATTCTTTCTAATGATGACTTTTGCCAAGACCGATTAGCTCAACTTGAGTTACTTGACGAACGTCATCTTGCTACCCTCAACCATCTTCATGTCTATCAAAATTGCATCAAACGTGCCTATGACAAAAATCTAAGAGAATGAGATTTCAAAATCGGAGACCTCGTCCTCAAAGAAAACCAACATGTGACCAATATGAAAAAAAGTAAAGGAGGCAAGTTTGCTCCTAATTGGCTCGAACCTTACATCATCACGCACAAGTATGGATCAGGGACTTATCATTTGTCTTCTCTTGAAGGCTAACCAAAACTTGAGCCCCTTAATGCATTACATCTATGACCATTCTACTATTAGTCGAGTACTCGTTCACTTGATATTAAACTTGAGCTCACCCCTTGAGCAATCCTTATCATCTTAATCCTTATTTCTTTCAACCCTGCAAACCCTATGTAACCCTTTTATAAAGTATGAATGCTTTGTCCTAATAAAAGGGAGCCCTCGAACTTCTATAGTCTTGTCCATGACTAAAATTTTTGTCAAAAATAAATTGGGATGTCAAAATATCAGAAGGTCATAAACTCTAAATGCAGACTGCTCCCTCGAAGGATAGCTGCATCATCATTGCTGTAGCTAATAGACTGCTCCCTTGAAGGACAGCTATTCAAAGCCCTCAAAAATATATAAAGCAAAAATATAGGCCACTCCCTTGAAGGATGGCTATGCCTAAAAATCTTGTTACAAACAACACTCTCTTAGAAGCTTCCCGCATCGATCAGCTTCACAAATGACTACAAAACAAAAACAACATCCCTATGTAGACTTCCCGCATTGATCAGTCTTCCAAAAAAAAATGTCATGGACTTGACTTATAGTTGTTCTCAGGGTCTCCTATAAAAAGGGGCAAAGTTATCCCTACTAAAAAGGGTTATCCTATCCTAACATATCACATCACCTACTCAAGGGATTTCGAGCTCATTTTAATGTCAAAGTGATTCGATTACTTCTCTAACACAACCAATGGTCAATGACGTAATGCATGAATGGGCCTTTTTGTTTCTAAAAAACCCCCTACCTATGCTATCATTGTGGTCCTTGTTAATGAAAGAGAAATGCGCCTTTCACTTCTTATCCATACCTTTGTCACATTCAACCAAATCATTTTCTCAACCAAACCAAACCAACCCAAACATTTCCAAGACCACTCACACTATCATAGCTGATTCACACTAGTTTCTATGGACAACAATACACATGGAAACCATCGACCACACAATTTATGTTAAGCATAAACCATTACTTGCTAAAGCATAAATCGACTCATTTCATTTTTAGCATACACCATCACTAATATGGAAAATTGCTAGAGATGAAAAACCTCAACAAATGTTACAAAATACACCATTACATAATATGGAAAAGGCTGTAATATCATCATACCCTCATCATTTATAACCTGACCAAACCAACCTATCAACCATCCTGAACTACATTGGTTTGAAGCCCTTCAAACAGGGGCTATGTAGGCAACACTCAGATGACATGACATATTCTGGGGTTAGCTTGGCCACATCTGTTTATTCATCTACTTGATGGAAAAACCATTTAACCTTTAACCATGACTTAACCTCATCCAACCCACATCCATAGCCAACCCTCTTCCTCCCTTTTAGGGAGAACTACATTGGCCTGAGGCCCTAACAATAGGGGCTATGTAGGCAGTACTCAGTTGACATGGGGTCTTCTGAGGTTATCTTGGCCATACCTTCATCACATTCTTTCGTCACCTGCCAATCACATCACATGCCAATCACATCACAACTAATCACATATTTCCACAATCATTCACGTTATCATAAAATAATCACACTAGTTTCTATGAAAAACAATACACATGGAAACTAACCAACCAAAACACAAATCAATGTTACATCATAATCATCAAACATCATCATCATATAATCATTAAACATCATCATTCATAATCATTAATATCAAACATCATCACATTAGCATAATCATAAACATCATATCCCAGCATATATCATTAAACACATGAAAAATGCTGCAAACATTAAACATCCATCACATCTATAACACATCAAGTAATCTAGTCAAAATATCATCAAAGTTTACAATCATACATCTGTATCTCTCTCTCTCAAAAAGTATGTACATCTCGCATCAATGACTCACAGGCTAGTATATACACAATGCCTCAAAAATGACCTGAAGGCTATGGTTGTGGTGGTGGTGGCAGTGGCTGTGAAGATGTTGTATCTTCTCTACCCTCTGATCACTGCCATCTGCAAGAACCTGAGGTAGTCACATGTGACATCAATCTCTGATAGCTCTGCTCAGCTCTCATCTCTGAGTATTGTTGTATCTAAGGAAACTGCATAATAACACCTTCATAATAAGCGATCTCTTCCAAAGCAGTCCTATACCTAGATATCGGTATAGTCTACGGTGGACCCATCAATCCTGATGCCATGCCCTGAACTAAACCCTATGGTTATGGCTGAACTGGTTGCTGAGATGCTGACTGTGTCAGATCTTGTGGTGGCTACTATGGTGGTGGCTAAATATGGCCCTACCCTCCAAAAACCTACCCTCCTAATGCCTTTGCCTGGGTTGCAGCCAATTTCCCCTGCAAAATGGTCACCTGTCCTCATGTTGCATCCCTCTCTTGGATGGTATCATCTCTCTCCTGTCTGGCAGTGTCCCTATCCTTGATCACTATCTATAGTTCAGGCTCTTGTCCTCTCTACACACCTATGTACTGCCCTACCCACCAAGCTGAGTAGGCCTCTGTGCAACCTGGATCAACCACCCCAGAGCCTACAAGTATCTCCTCAAAATTAGGCCCCTCTATCTCCTTTAGCAGTGGGAGTGGTGCCTTAATGTCATTTCACCTGTATTATGGGAAGGTGGGTGGCACATCCTATAGAAGCCCATACTAGCATCGCACTCTCTCCACTGGCACCCTCTTGAGCTCGCCAGTTCATCTACCCCTAACCCATCTCAAGCTCTGCACCCCAACCAGTTGCTATACCTAGTCTCTAAAGGCCAGGTACACCAGATATGGTCTCCAAATAATGTTTGCTGGGATCAGGGCCTCTAGTACCCCTTTATAGTAGTCAATGTCTCTGACCACTCCGTCCACCTGTGTCTGTGCCATAACCTCACACCATCACTTAAATCCAACTTTGAAGCCAGCTTAAATAGTAACTGGCAGGCTGAGAGGTCAGGTGACCACAATATGCTCATATGCCTAGCAATGCAAGAGGTGGCCCACACACAAATTGTACTACTGCCATCGGCTAATCGCCCATAGCTCCCTGTACAGCTGTGCCAAAAAGATGGGTGCCCAAGCAAACAATGTCTACGTCTCAAGCATCTCTGTCAAAACTCTAGTCATAACAACTAGAAATTTGCCTCCCTCTACATCTGGCAGTGCATAGATTGTGATGCCAATCATCATCAGGATGGCCAGTCAATGTGTATCCTCATCAATAGCATACAAGGGCTCATATGCAAAACTCACTGAATGGTAAGTCACCTCTGTAGCGTGCTCACCAAATAATGTCACCATGTGGATATCATGTGCCTCTCTTGAGCATGCATATAAGTTTGCTTCATGTATCAGTAGCCACAAAATCTAGTACACATCCTCCACAGTCACTATCAGCTCTCCTGTGGGCACGTGGAAGGTGTTGGTGGAGTGATCCCACCACTTGATCAATGCCACCATGAGGCTCACATCCCTCACTACTCGGCAGTAGCACCATAGCCTGCCTAGTCTTATGGCAGCCATTTGGGCCCACTCCTCTCCAGTGATGTCCCGATGCATCCTCATCAGCAACATCAAAAGCTGATCTTATAGCATCAGTGTTTGCCTTGCCTATATCCAACCAATGCACACAGAACCCATGTTAACAAACAGTTACCATTCCTCCCATTTTGGAGAACTACATCAGCCTGAGGCCCCTAAAGACTAGGGCTATGTAGGCAGAACTCAGTTAACATGCAGTCTCCTAAGGTTAGCTTGGCCATTCACCCATTCATATACCTAATTGACCATCTACCTATACCTATATGCCTATCCCAACACTCGAGAAGCTCTCGACATGACTTTGGCCCTTTGACTTATCAATTTTTAAAACCTTGTCAGCCTGTTGTAGCCACTGATAGCGGTTAGCATGTTGATGATGGCACTTGTCTAGTCAACATCGGTCACTTAGTGACCAATGTTGGTAGCTAAGTGACTGACATCAATCACTAGTCGGCTGACATTGGTGAACCTGCCTACGTCAATGACTGGTTCGACCCTAGGGCCGTAAGGGGTGAGCCCTAAAAATTAGGGCTTCCCCATTTAAACCAATTTCCTACCCAAAACCTTCCTAAAACTACGTAAAGTGACCTATCTAGCCTACCCAAACCTTCTAAATACCCTTCCCCCTCAATTTCTAGTTCAAAACACAAAACATTCAAAAATTAAATCAAATTTCAAACCAAATGCAAAATTCAAATTTAAACCTCCTACCTCATCCCATCACCGCCACCATGGTGGTATGATTGGTGCCATGAGTGGTGGTCCTCCCACGAGGCCTCTTCCACCCTCTACCATCTCCCCTACCTCATCTCTTCACAACAATCCCTGGTGGCCCACAACCAACTCTTCACCCTCCAATAAATGCTCCACTTCACTCCCTCTCTCCACCAATCACACTCTAGCACCTCACACTGTTGCACTGGTCACCAAGAGGTCACTTTCACTCAATCACCATAGTGCTCACTTTTTCACTTTTTTAAATGTCACAAATGACTTTTGGTGGGCCACTAATCCAGTTTTGTTGGGTTTGGCATGCCGCCGATGACAGTAGAAACGTGCCCTAGGCTGTCGATTACCACTGATGTCGGCAAATTCTTGAGACCGACATCAAGTTTTCCACCGACATTGACACATTCAACATCAGCCTTCTTTTCAAAATGACCAACATCTGCCCATAATAACCAGTCCTCACAGTAAAAGTCATCTTGACCTCCTCCTGTGGCACACTTGAGATGCCTTATATCTCAACTCGACTCGACCAACAACCTTAGAGATCACGACTATCTCCTCAGACCATGACCATTTTTGAGGCAACTTTGCCTTAGTTGTTTTGATTGCATATATGCTACCTCACGAATGGTTAGCAAAACTGTCCACATACCACACTACGACCCTCACAAGTATTAGATTGTGAGAAAGTTGATCCCCACTACTTGTGACATTTTTCATGTTTTCCAAGAGCACTTTCTAGGCCTAGGATACTTGGAACATGATGACCATTAAAGCCACAACTTGGATTGAATAACCCAATCAGCTATGACTAAATGTTGGGGACCGGTTAGTTTGGTTTTAGCATTCCTCAACCTTTGACTATGACAATTTGACCTGACCATCATGTGAAGTGGTATGCGTGCAATCTCAACTATTACAGCATTCACACTCAAACTTCACCATATCCATCCACTATCTATCAAATCAGCCCCTGCTTTTAGGTTCCCTTCCCTCAACTCTTACTTTGAGGGGGGATACCTCATCCCATACTTGGGGCAATCAACTCTTATTTTTGTCTTGCAGTTCATTAGAACAACCAATAGGACAAAAATGACCTTATCCCATACCTGGGACAATCAACTCTTATTTTTGTCTTGCAGTTCATTAGAACAACCAACATGACAAAAAAGACCTCATCCCATACCTGGGGCAATTTACTCCTATTTTTGTCTTGCAGTTCATCAAGACAACCAATAAGACAAAAAGGGGCAAATGTAGACACCAAAATTGTGTCTACTCCTTGGTCATTCTCCCCCTTGGTCCCCTTGGTCCACTTCTAAACATTCCTAACCCACACACTTATTAATTTAAAATAAATTAACTATTTTAAATTAATAACACCCCCTTGACACATCACCCATGACACCTCACCCCACTTTGGATACCCCTCCTTGGATATCTCCATCACTCCATGCCAAATCTTAATTACTTAAACCCCATTTCAACTCTCCCACTAACCTCTCACGCTCATTTAATCTGCCTTTGAACCATTTTACCACGACCACTAAACCCAGTAGACGGAGGAATGGGAAAAAGGCTAAAATAGCCTTTTCACCCATTCTCTAGCCATTAACATCGGTGAACTGTCAATTGATGCTGGCGGTATCACCGACGTCAGTTCCTTTAAAACTAAATTTTAGCTTCTATTGACCCCCCTGGGAATGTGAATTCTCTTGCTCCAGGCTCCAAGTTCTCTTGCTCCTTGACTTCTTTCAGGCATCAAAATCTCAACAGCACTTTCCAGGCCCAGAGGTTTTGCATCAGTCACTCCACACTAGATTGAAGGTTTTAAGAAGTCTCTCTCATCTGCCATAACAGAAACAAACCTCCTACACTTATAGTTCTCTACAAGAGCTAAGTATTTTTTCTACTTTATATTTCAGTATTCTTTTAATCCATTTGGTAATCAGCCCATTATCCATTTCCAAGCACTATTGACAAAACCCAATCTATTCTTCCCAGAGAGGCTAAAAAGCCTTCTGTCATCCTTATCTCCCTTTTATCCCTGTCTTCCATCTAGTTCCTCTCTCAAGCCATACTCTCTGCCCTACAAACCTAGCACAAGCCACTAAAACTCCCACAGACACCCCAAATCATTATATTGAGCACAGATAGCGCTGAAACTCGTCTAAAGCCCTATTGCCCCAATTGATGCCGGCCTCTAGTCTCATTCCCCTACCGACATCAGCAGACTAATCGATGTCGGCAGCCTTGACCAACTGACGCCAGTATAAATACTGATGTCAAGGACTATGGAAGATAGATTCCCAAATATAGGTATGCATTATCTTTATTTCTTTTATTCAGTCTTTCACCATTTCTCTTTCTAGCAGTATTATTTTTATCAACTAGTGTACTGTCACCCTTCTAGGAAGTCTTTACACTTTTGGGATTGAGCTTTGCTTGGCAGTCCACCACCTATCTATCTAACAATTTTCCTATTTAAGTCTCTCTCTCATCTATAAGTGTCGTCCTCCATAGCCAAAGAGGAGCTCCTTCAGTCGTCTGGATATGGTTCACAAACTTCATCTGGGTACGTACAAACCCCTAACCATTATCTTAGTTTCTCATCTCTTTTGAATGTGAGAAGAAAAAATAGTTGGAAACATGGGCATACCCTTAAACCAAGTCATTGAACCAAAATGGTTCAATGGTTCAACCATTGCGCACCGATGAATTGGCTAATGAGTTGACTGATTGAACTAGGCCGATGAACCAAGTGTTGAACCGATGGCCTTAAACCAAACTCATCGAACCAAACCATTGAACCAAAACTTGAACCATCAATTAAATTGAACATTGAACCACTCGCTTTGAACCTAGCTCATTGAACCAAGCCATTGAACCAAAATTGGTTCAACAGTTCAAGCGGTTCAACCATGTTGAATCGAGATGTTTGAACTTGAAGATGGATGAACCAATTGCCGATTGAAACGAGGGGCTAAACCAAAGTGTTGAACCAAGCTGAAGAACCATGGCATGAACTTGTGAAACCTGAAAATGACTAGCATTGAAAAGTAAGGGAAGAAAGGAACCAAATATTTTTCCTGTGGGCAAAATTGGTCAATAAATACTTTGTATAAAGCCTTGAAGTTAGATATAATGGTGAAAATGATGAAGCCAAAATGGCTTGTCTAATTAAATGAGGTCTATGTGTAATGAGGTCAATAAATTGGTCTGTAAGACCAATATTTTCCAATATACCATATGATTATTATACCTAAATATCATATAAGTCTCTGAAAGTGATCATATAGGTGTTTAATGTCATTATCACCATGACTGTGCTTTAAGGTAAATTGACAGTTCTAGGTAAGCAAGTTGTGGTGATGAGTTTTAGAATTTATGCCTCTAGTTGAAGTATCTAATGTATATGGTGTTTTTAATGATTTTATGTCCTATAATGATTTTTATAATGTTTTATATTCAATTAAATTGGTTGAAATATTGAATCCAAAATGGCTTGTTTGGTTCTGATTTGACTATGGGTAATGAGGTCAAAAGATTGGTCTACAAGACCAATATTTAAAGCTAGACCTCTTGATTTTTGTATTTTAGAGTGGTATAGATATGTAAAATAATATTTTTAAATTATAATTGGTCATGGGAAGTTTCATTTCATTTTTTGAATATCAATTTGGTCATGACTGGGTTTTGGAGTGTTTTAGTAGTTTTGAGTGGGCTATTTACATAGAAGTATTTGAGTCCTTTTGCCATGAGTTATGAATTATAAATAACTTAATGAAGTTTTTTAGGTATTTAAGGTCTTTTTATATGATTTAATATCATGGTTGTGTGCCCAAATAATGTATTATCTTTAGTTTTTCAAGATAAAACTTTTTGTGTATGTGAAGGCCTAATGTAAACAATACTAAGAAGTGTTCTTCAATTGGTAGTTGGAGATAAAAAGTGTCATGAGCCTAATATGATATTATTGGAGGTTTATTTTAGTGTTATATGATGTTTTACTACCATTTGTGGAGTTTAAAAGTGTTCCAAGGAGATCAAAGGGTAATGTGTTTTAATGAAGGCCTAATTGAATTAGCTCTCCTTAAGGCCTAAAAGATGTTTTGGTCTTATTATTTGAGGATTAATTATTATAATGAATAATTCATATATTAAATGTGTTATAATACATATTTTAATGGTAATACAAGTGTAAAAGTGTCTATTTTTGACCAAGAGGGGTGTGAGCTAGAGGATTGTATAAGAACAAGGCCTAATAGGCCTAATTGAATAGTTAGAGTGGTTGTGAGTGAAAGCAAAGGAAAAATCACATTGAAGAGCATAAGGAGGTATTATAGACCACTATATGGATTTAGGTAAATTTTAATGAATATATAATAGAGGTAATGAGTATGAATACCAATATTATATGACCTAATCAGTCTTGAAGAGACCTAGTTGAGCAAACAAGTCTAGAAAAAAATTTGAGAGGGATAAGAGTGTGAAAAACTAAAGAGATGGTAATAAATTTTTGGTTAAGAAAGATAGTGTTTTTAACGTGATAAAAATAATTATGTGGGTGAATTGGTGCTGATTCATTTAGGGGGTTGGTGCCTCCTTACAAGTTGGTACTTGTTAAAGCCTAGGTGAGTTGGTGCGTAACTAGTTGGGGTTGGTGCTCCATATAAAGTTAGTGATTCACTAAATTATGATATTTTGAATTATATAAATATATTCCATTTTTAGGGATCAATGGTTGTTTTTAACCTTGAGGGTTTCCCATATATATGATGTGTTATCTTGTGTAATCTTGTTTGATGCTTGTATGGTTGATTGTTTATGCATTGCTCGATCTATATATTGATTGATGGTTCATGCATGATAAGGAAGAATTAAAATAATATTTTTGAGAGAGTAATTCACCCCCCCTCTCTATCATATCTATTCCAACAATTTTTACCTAGTATCTTAGATAATTGATATGGTCCAATCCATAAAGAATTGAATTTATCGTGTTATCTTTATTCTTATGTTCTTTATCCCATAAGAGAACTAGGTCTGAAATCCTAAAGGCCTTTATTTTATATCTCTTATAAAACCATCTCTTTATAATATCTTGGTGGTTTTTGAAGAGATGTAGTGCTTCAGTTATTACATCTTCCATATGAAATATGTCAAGGAGTCTAGACTATATTATTTCATATTATCCCATGTACTATTCCATAAACTGGTATGTTTGGATCTTAAGAGTAATGGGGAAGGCTGGTTATTTTTCATATAATAGCTAAAAAGGTGAATCCTTGAGTGTTTTCTTGTGCCTAGTTTGGTCTACCCAAAGTGCATACTTTAATAACATATGCCATTATCTTAGTTTTTCTTATGTTGACTTGATGGCATCCATTAGATTCTTATTTGTAGTTTCAACCACTCCATTCCCTTCTAGATAGTAATTTGAGGATAAATTTATGGTGATTTGGTTTTTTGAAGCCCATTCTATAAATTAATTAGATTATAAAGCTGAACTATTATCATAAACTAAAGAGATTGGAGTACCAAACTTGGTTAGTATATTCTCTTCTATAAATTTGACAACATCTAGTGCTCTATAATTCTTTGTGACCAAAACTTATGTCCACCTAGTGTAATAGTCAATATATGTTAGGATAAATGTGTGTCTTGGTGAAGAGTTTGTTTTTATCACCCTAATGAAGTCAATACCCTATTGAGCAAAAGGGCATCCTTCATTGACTAGTTATAGAAGCATGGCAACATTCACTTCTATTTTTTTGATCACCTACCTTTCATAATAGGTCCTAACATGGTTTTGTGAATATTTTAAGATCTTATGCTATTATTACCCCATCCTCAATATTTTTTGAGATTTTGTGTTGCCTATATAATTTCCACTATGTATCTTCTGATTTAGATTATGTAGGATGTCCACAACTTCTTCTTTTGAGACACACCTTAAGTAAATGCCCTCATAGTTATTCTAGTATAGGAATCTATTTATCATATAATGATTTTATTTGATCCTAATGTATCACCTTTTATCTCTCTATTTATCTTACGTGGTCATGTACCAATAAGCAAATAGTGGATGATTTGAGAATACCATTCACCATTAGCTACTTAAGTCTCATTGATATGTTCAATATAAATGTGTGGATCAATTTCAATCTTGAGTGGATGGTTCTTTGGCCACTAACCATATTTTTTGGTTTGATTTCAAGATCAAAATCCTATAATTTCACCATTCAAGTTCCTCTTCTTTCACTCAATTCATTTTGACCGAACATGAGCATGATAATTGGGTCTAAAATGATGGCATACATCTTGTTTCTAAAAATATAAAACATAAAAAAATTCACATCTTTGATTAGTGCATAAATTTGTATGTATATCATGGAGTATTTTAACTCGACATCCTTTAGATTGGTACTCACAAGGGCAATTGGATGTTCATTATATTCTACCTTTTATGTGAGTGCAACTGTTATAATGTGATCTAAATCAAATGAATAAAGATAGAAATATTTATTGAAGTCTGGGCTAATCAAAATTAGAGCTTGAGAAATGGTAGTTTTGATGTACCAAAAATATTTCTTAGCCTCTATTTTCCATTCTATTTTGGCATCTTGATTTAACATGACATTTAATGGTTTGATATTATTTGCAAATCCATAAAGAAATTTCCTTACAAAGTTTATCTTACCAAAGAAATACTTCAACTCCTTCTTATTGTTAAGAGGCGTTAGTTTGGAAATTACCTATATTTATTTTAGGTAAATCCATCCCTATATGAATATGGTTATCCTTTAGTTTTTGGAAACCATCTTATTCTAGGTCTTCAATGTGCATGGGTTTAACATCTTTTTCATCTATTATATGAGATTTAAAGTTTCTATAACTATTTATGAATTATATAATATGTTGATATTCCTCAAATACTTGGAAGTTATTCATATTATTTGAGATAGAGGGACAAGGAACAAAATCCATAGAGAATTTCTAAATTTTAAATTATTAGAGTAGTGCCAAATTCATAGCTAAAGTTGCTAATGAATCTTCCATCTAGTTTCCTTCCCTTAGGATGGCATTGATGTTGAATGATTCAAAGGATTTGATCAAGTCCAATGCTTAGTGCCTGTAATTTTTCAAATAAGTGAGTCTGCATTGATATTTATTTATAATTTTATTAACAACCAATTTTATATCACTAAATATCTATAATTTCTCAACATTATACTTCAATGTGAACTATAGACCGACTATTATAACTTTGTAATCAACTCTATTATTAGTGTGAGGGAATTATAGCCTATAGTTAGTAATTTATTGATTCCCATCTAGATCAATGAGGGTTATAAAAACCCATGAACATTGTTGTGATCTGGCTCCATTGAAATGGAGAGTTCATAATTAAGAAGGACCTTTAAATTATTATTCATGAAGTTATTTATTGGTAGTAAAAGTGTACACACCCACATGTGAGGCTAAAAAGTAAACATTTTAATTATTAACATTGTAACATGTGATTATTTACTTCATCTTTAGTTCTTTATCTACTTGGATATGGTTTACAACTCCTCCCCAAGGCAACCACATGTGCGAGAAATATGTAGCCATGTATCCATTCAATGTCTTTGACCAATTACAACTTAGTATCAAGCCATAAGCTTATTAAATGTCAATAACTAGAATATATATCTATTGTTGTACATGTGACTTAGATGAAATTTGGATGTGCACATTTTTTAGCTCTCAAACACATGGGATAGAAGACTTATCTAGTTTTAGAACAACTATTTTTTACTTCTCTAAGGTCAAACCTAATTTATTGCATATAGTTATGGGAATCATTTTGGTTGAGGCATGAGTCAACCAAATAATTATATACCTTCTTTCTAAACATTCTGATAGCTAACAAAAAAATATGGTATTTTAGGCTTGTCCTTATAAACCATCACATTTGCATGCACAAATTTTTATTTATTGATATATGATAATTTAGTTAGGGCTTTAAATAGTAACTCTCCTTGTTTAGTGATCTAGGCTAACTCATGAAGGCTGATATTAGGTTTGATCATCTTCATGTCTTCACCAATATTGTATTTTCCTATACTTTGTGTCTCTTCACTTTGTAACTGGTCATCCCTTCTTAGAGGGGGTCGATTATTGTTGGCCTTAGGATATGAAGGAGTGGTAGTATTATTTTTTGGGGTTGATGAAGTGGTATCAAGTTTTTTTTCCTCATATTGTAACTATTCCTTTTAAATGGCTAGAAATCATGGATCTCACTAGTATTATCCTCTGGTTCATTCTCATCCTCCACTGAAATGAGAAGTCATAGGTCACAAAGACCATTGCTATACTAGGATGTCCTTGAGTAGTAGAGGAAGATGGTTATGTTGGATTCGTAAAACCTATCTATCTATCCATTTTTTAATGAAATATCTCAAAGGTAGTGCAAAAATTTATGAAATATAGCTCACCATGTTGTGTTGTGTTATGAAATCAATACCAATTACAGAGGGCTTATTCTATGATATTAACCTCTAAAATCCTCTTAGGTGGTTTTTGTTCTATGTTGTTTTAAGTTTGTTGAAAGGCTTGTTGTACCTATGCAATCCAAAGTTATGGTTGGTATTCTATCCACCAATGTTACCCATATCATTTTTCAAGTTCAAAAACTCATTAATTAATTTTTACACCATCTTTTAGATATATTCTAGTTCTATTTTTGTGGAGTCATAAGTATTACATTATGTAGTATCAATATTAACTAGTATAAGGATTGACTCTAGATTTTCTAGTTAGATGAAGATAAAGAACTATTTAAGAATCTAAGTTGTTAATTAGGTGGAGAATGGGATAAAGGCAAATAGGTGTACACATGGTTATGATTTTGGGTCATAGTATTCTAATTTTTGTTTGTAATTGGACTGAAGGCTAGAAAAATAAGACCAAGATTAAGTAGGGCCAAAAATTGTCACTTAGGGTTGAATTGTTTATCCACATTGATAACTTCAACATAAGCCAAAGGTAATGCACTGACATTGGATTCTCTATAGAGAAAGAAAATAATAATATGGTTGAGGGTGTTTTTATACATTTAAGGGCCAAAACCTTAGAATGTTGGTAAGCACCTTCCATTTTGTTGTACATCCTTTGGAATCTAGTATTGAAGTCTTAAATTGTCTCATTTGATTCTCTTCTCATACTTGAAAAGTGTTGGTATACTACACTTGTGTTGGTGACTTATCCAAACTATTCTAAAAATGTTTTTTAACATTCATCCCAAGATGTAATTAAACCTACTTGGACATTAAGAAACCAATCATAAGTAACAAATTGCATTGTAAATGGAAAGAGTATGCATGCCACATCCTCATGGACTACATTGATTATTCCCAAAGTGATTTTAAAAGCCTTTATGTGTTCCTCAACAATCCTACCTCCTAAGGGAGAAAAAGAAATAAGATATTTTTTAGGGTTACTAGGTAAATCATTCATGTCACTAGTGATGTTGATATCATAACTAGTTATCCAAGTTTGGGCCATTAGACGTAGAGGAAGATGGGGTCATCTCTTTGGAGAGTATGATTGAGACTGGGGTCTTCTCAATATGCCTTTATCTGACCTAACTTTTTTATGGATTTACAAAGATAGATATAGAAAGTTAGTGTCTAAGGTAGTCCTTATTTATATTCTAAGTATATCCATTGCAACTCAAGTGATTATTTTCAAAAAAATAAAGGTGGAGGCCTAGGCCATCCTTCTAACACTGATGAACTCATGTTGATTGCATCAAGAAAATAATATAAATCATAAAAATGGAAGGAGAGGGCATCAAGTAAAAGTTTAGTAAATAAATAGTCAGAGGTTTAATAAATAAATGAATGTTCAATGTTCAAGGCCTCCTTTTAGTACCAAACAATTCATGTTTATTATGTTAATCAAACAATAGAAATAAACAAAAGTGAAAGGAAAGGGCATCAAGTTAAAGTCAAGTAAACCATAAGGTCAGAGTTTCAATAAATAAATGGAGTTGAATCCATCCTTATATCATAACTTTAATTCTTGATGGTGTGGATTTCATGCACACTAGGAAACCTTATGAGGTGACCTCTAACATTTTAGGATTAGTGAAAGAACATTCACTCCATGTCACAAGTTATGGGGCATTGGGTTTTGTAAATAACCTATCAGTCAAATAGTAGTGATCAGAGTAGTTTTTTACCACAAGTGGTTCAAATATGGATGAATCTATATCTACTTAATATAGGTGGATATATGATGGATCTAACCTATGGTGGGTTTTACCAAAAGAAACTCAAAAAAGAGGGAAATTAAGGGAAGAAAAGAAAGTATGTGAGCTGAACAAGATGAAAACCTTTATAAATCATCTCTTGAACTAAGGATTGGATAAGCAATTAGAAACTAATTTCTTCTGTAATCTACTATAATCACACCAACAATAAAACATAGTTAAGAGTCCAAATGGAAACATGAATATAATAAACTTTGGTATATATAATCAAATCTTGCCATCGATATGAGATTATAATTGCATATATACAAAGGGAGATAATGATTATTACACAAAAGGCATTCAAATTAGTAGTAACATAGTGTGAATAACTATATTTAAAAGAAAACTCATGCACAACCAAGAGACTAATATACCATAATGACATAGCTTCTTACAATATTCAAAGGTTTGAAAAAGAACTAGATCTTCAAATCAAGACTAATTACAGAACAATCCATAAAATTTATATTAATATTAATAGGTAAAATTATCCTCCCTTTGGGATAGGGAGGATACAAATATATATAGTCTTGGGGAGGAGATACCTCATCCTCCAAGTGAAGTCTAAATTTACATATTCAAAAATAAGATTGTGTGTCCAAAGTCATGCATAACATGCATGTACAAAAATGTTTACCTAGAATAGAATTCCTTAACCAAAATACTATATATATATATATATATGTATGACAAATAAATTTAAAACCATCAATTCCAACTTAATTGAAACATGTAAATACATATCTATTTTTAGAGTGGTGTTGATGTAGCATCGTTAAAAGGGGAAAATGGTTGAGTGACAACTGTATAAATAGAAGTGATTAGTGTAGGCCCTTGGGGAATTAAAATTGGTCCCATTGGAGTAAGCATGATGACATGTCTATAAAATTGGGGACCTTGTGTCGATGTGTCAACACTTGTAATTCTCTATGTTCTTGGTGTTGACCTTGACACCCCATCGATGGTGCTGAGTTTTTCAAATATTACATGTGTTATCTCAAACTCTTTATTAATAATATCAAAATTGAGTAAGGAAAGATTGAATATTTTGATGGCTTTAGACATCAACCTTGTGTTTTCTACCTTTGAGATCTTAAAATCTACTCCAAGGGATTCAAATTTCATCACACTATCTTTATAAAAAATAATCAATTTTGGGATCTTAGGTCACCATTTCCATCATATAATGTAAGCTTAGAGTATAAAAAATGGATGTCAAGGGAGTTTCCATTATGTGATGTGCCAAAGGTGTATGCAAGAGAATATTAGAATCTAAGGCATGCGATGGACTAGGGTCTTCCTTATTGAGATGTAACACCTTAACCTATAAAGTATGAATCTTTTGCATAAGGGATTATACATATGAATTGGATATACTAACCACAAGAGGTGTAGATATCATTGAAGGTTATTGAATTAATTTTTTTTGTTGTGCTAGCTAAGTTGACCCCACTGTAGGTGTAAAAACATTATTAGTTGGGGGAGTTGAAGATTGTCCATTTTTTGTTTTTGGAGTTCTTCTTGAATAATTGTCATGAAGTTATCTTGTATATTTACATGTTTGGACATAAAATCTTGTAATTGTTTCTTATCAATTTCATCAAAGCTATTATTGAATTCTACCATTGTAGTTTGGAAAGTAATAAAACAAGTTTTTGTATATTTTTAACCTTTGAAGAATATCAATCTAATAAAGATAAAAAATAAATATGAAAGCATATATAATATTTTGGAACTAAAATCTGAGCATAAATAGAAAAAGGATACAAACCCTAAGAGTGTCTAAGGTTAGGGTTTTTGAATTAGGGTTGCTTTGAAAAAATTGTAGTTATGTTTAAATAAATGAAACCCTAATGTGAGATTGATTTAATGAGCTACGTTATGCCAAAAATTAGATAATAAAATATGCTTAGGCTGACCTTAGGAGGGTTTAAATTTTGAAAATGTATTTATTCAAGAGATTTAGTACAAGGTACATTAGTGCCATTTTTGGAACACTAGTGCCATGTGGCTCTAGTGTCCTTAATGTGGTGCTAATGTCAAGTTGGCAGGCTGCTAGGAATGAAGGGCTAGGATCTAAGAATGAAGGTCTAAGACTATGTTTTAGCTAACTAGGGGTGACTATGGTCTACACAAAGGCTAGAAAAGTGTGATAAAAGGCTCCAAGATAGGTCAAGGGCTAAGCTAGGAATAGTTTGTCTCAAATATCAATCTTATCACTCAAATACCACTTTTAGGTGATTAAAGTGGCCATATATCAATAAAATAGGTATTTAACCCTCATGACCTAGTACTTTTAAGGTGTAGCTATGGGTGAGGATTATAGGGAACTATCCTTGGTGGGTGGATCCATATGTTATGCCTCATTTACTAGAATATTTGGGGTTACTACACCTAAAAACTCTTATAGTAGTGTCAACATATTGGTTACATCATGTGAGGGAGAATCATGGTGCAAGGGGTATAATATTATATCATATGTCTACATAATCCAAGACATGGGAGATGATAACATTGATGATAGTAAGAGGATCCATTAGTATCTATAGGAGTGGAAGATATGACTATTATTGTGTAGTAACAAGTATTAGAGAAACTAAATTAGTAGTAAAGATAGACATAGGTTCTAGTATAGCCATGCACATAAACACAAAAACCACCATAGTAATCACCATAGGAATCACCACAGGGGCCACCACAAGGAGATCTTATAGTGCAGCCTACATTGAGTTGGTCAATTATGAGGTAGATTCACAGTGGACCACATCATGATCATGTGATTCATCTTGGTCATTATAGAGTCTTTACACCACCATTGAATCATGCTTCACATGAGGTAATTAGTGGGTGAGATGATGGGGCTACTATTGGTAAGTAATTTTTTTTGAGTTTGTGATAGATTGATGTATATGCTAGATAGGTGTAGTATTTTTGAGATATATATGTGATGTTTGATGTTCATTTGGTTTCAATTTTTTATATATTATAATAGAGGAGGATAGGTGGTCATCCATGGTTGAGAGAGTACATCATGATATACTATATGATGTATTACCTCAACATTATATGACACAGATGATTGATCTGATGGTGCCCATAACACCTATGTATGTTATTTGGTTTCAGTTGGTTGGTATGGTGGCTTGAGAGTTACATATATGGTCTAATGTATCCTAGGTGGTATTACCCCTAGGTTTTTGCGATATAGATCTATATTCATGGTAATCATTAGTTATAGAATGAGCCACACATTTGGATACATATAGATAGTTAGCCCATGCACAAGGCCAAATGTTCCATTTATAGGGATAGGTGTAGGGACTATGGACATACATATAGTAATTTCAGTAGACTATTTATATAGGGCAGTCATAGGATTCTATGGGAAGAGTATCCTATCCATTTCCAGATATGTGGGGTGGACCACATTTATAGAGTTATTGTTGTACTATAATTATATCATGTGATATTATATCAGACATTTTTAAAGCCATATGGGTGTGTGTGTGTGTGTGTGTGTGTGTGTGTGTGTGTGATTTTGATGGCTCATGGATGTTATGGATGTACTTATTTTATTTATAGCATATGAGTTTGATATTTATAGATGCTATGGGAAAATGTATGATGTGTTCGTTTAATCTTTTCTATCAAATGTGAACAATCACATGGTAAAAAATAATGATAAGTAAAATTATTTTTAAAATGAAAATAGAAATATGAAAATAATTTGGAAAAGATAATGTATGTCAATTATGAATAAAATTTATAAGATAGGAAAAGAGAGAATATGAATGTAATAATAGATATTAGTGTGAAAAATAAGAAATAATAATTTAAACAAAGATATCAAGTGAAAAAATATCAAATGTAAATAAAGTCAAGTATATGTAAGAAATGAAATGTCAATGAGTGAGATATGGAAATAAGAGCATTAACGAGAATGAAAAATCCAAACCTAGAATTTGTGTTAGTCAATAATGTGGAATAGAAAAATTACTCTATGACAAAATATGACATGTAGTGTATAAAGGAGAAACATATATTTTGTGAGGAAGGCTTAGTCCTATCTAAGGTCTTATACTATAACTCACAATTGAATAACTAAGTGGTATTTGTTTATAGGAAAATGGTAATTTTGTGATGAAATTTTGGTCCTATCCATGGTCTTATACTAAAACTCACAAATGCATTACCAAAGATGGTTGAAAATAGTTTAGAGAGAAAGGTATTTTGTGAGGAAGACCTAGTTCTATCCAAGGTCTTACACTACAACTCACAAAATATTAACCATAGAGGAATGATTAGTGTAGAAGCAATATACATCAAGGGGATTTTTTCAAGAATGAAGTTATGAAAATAGGGAATGAAAATCTTATACATAGGTCTTGTAACAATCCTTAGTAGAAATGAGACATATTAAGCAAGTGTGCAAGTGCTTAATATTTTTTTTGGAAAAAAAGGCTTCATATACTCTTACTGGGAGATGCAAATTAGTTAGGTAATGAGTGAATTACTGAGATCATCAAATGAAGGTTATTTACAAAAAATTAAAATTAACTTACCTTCCCAAACATCTTCCCTATCCTCAATATCCCTTACAAATTTATCATTCTACTATGAAGATTAGGTACTTATATGAGAAATTAAGTGGCACTAAATGTAATAATAAGACATGTTATACCATTATATGTGCCTACCACACCTTAATGGACTTTGGCTCTATTATTAGGCCAATTTTGGAGTTTGAGTTTCGACTAGGATAGGAGATGTGCCAAAGGAAAATCATGTATTTTGGTGTGATATGACTCTTGAATATTAGTTTTTTCCTTTTGATCATTGTCTTTGTTCAAATGATATATATTTTTTTGTATCAATATATTTTAGAGTGTGTAGAGGTATGTGTGGTTGTACCATGAAAACAATAAATATATCAAAGAATAGCTAACTATGGAGGTCTATGATCCATAGAAAGAGTGTAATTGGATGCCTATTGTTTTGATAATAACCTATAATGTGTATGACAATCCATGGATAAATGACCAAAAACCTTATATAACTCATAATATGTCTCATCTACCCATCATGTATGTAGAGGATTAATTTTAGACAAAGGTAATATGCCATAACCATTAGTAATAGAACTTGGAGTAGGGTATATTCTAGGCTCAACAACTATGATACATGTGCACAATGTAGGTCAATATATTGTGGAAGACATATTAGGAGGGATACATGTTAAAGGATCATAAAACCTAGATAATTGATATGGTTTGCTCATGGCATGATAAATAAGCATGCTCTAAAGAGGCTTAATGGTGACTAGGTGATAAGTAGTGTCTATGTGCTCCATTTATGACCTATGAACATCAAGTGAAGAAGAGATAGTGTCAAGTAAAAGAGAATAATAATAAATCACATCAATAGGACTAAGACTATGAAAGGAGTGTTGTAAGGAATAATGATATCTATGTATTTTCACATTTTTAGCTTTAGCAAAACTAGTTAAAAAGGGGTCATCTAATGGGTAGCCATTATAATAATTAAGAGTATGAAGATCAATAGTGAAAGCATCAACGATTTTTAAGTCAAATAATCATGAAGAATGGTTTTTTTTAGTATTGGTTATAGTAATGAGAAACTCATCAATTGGTTTTTGTTGAGACTAAAGTCATAAAGAAGGAGGTAAATGAGAAATTATGTGTGAAGGGAGAATGAAAGTTCTAATTTTCAAACCAATCTCATTTGGTTAATATTTTTTTCTAAATCTAATAGGTTAAGTAGTATATTTCACACAAGTTTAAGGTGACCATTATAGCCTCTAGTAGAGTTGAAAGAGTAGTTAAATTATTGAGATTCATGAAGGAGAATGCTAGGTAAAGGTTCAAGAGTAAGGTTTTTGAAAACACCATGTTCTTATAATTGTTCAAAATTCCAAGGGTTCATGTCTCCCTAAATCTTGTAAATAACACCATTATGAGGAAATTTAAAACATTGGCATGCCAATGATGTGATATCTCTCATGCGATGTATCCAAGATGGATCAAGTAAGATGTTATATTATAATATAAAGTTGAAGAACATTAATTTATATGAATAGTGATAAGAAGAACCATGATAGGAATCCAACCACAACCAAACAGATCCATTTGTATTTGATCATATCTTTGACATGTACTTTGTGTAGATTTTAGATTGAATTTAAAGTACTTAAGTATTTTAATAAAATTAAGGGAGGTAACACATGTGCCTGAGCCTTCATGATCAAAGCATGTTTAGCCTATATATCACCAATTTGTACATTGATAAATAATGTAGGATCATCCACTTGAAACAATATTTCATCAGAAATCATTGAAGCAATAATAAAATTGAGTGAGAGGGAAGTGTATATGGTTTCATTGTGTATGGACCTTTCTTCACATTATTGGAGAATATTATCTTTTAACTCGGATAAAGTGGGTTTGTACCCCATAGGTAGAGGTTGAGGGATGTTTATTTTAAATAAAATTTTCATTAAATGATTACAATTATTAAGATAATTCCTCATGAGTTATATAAAATTAATTTGAGATGAGAGATGATAAAGTTATGTTATAGAATCCCATTCATCATATCTAGTTATATTTGTGTTGGATAGAGGTGCATAATGTTGAATTAAATATATTGAATGAACTTTGGAAGTAAATTTAATTTTTTGTTGATAAGAGGTATTCTATCTAAACTTAATCGATGTGGTTGTGTCTAGTGTGTGTAATTGAGTTGAATTAGGTAATGTTTTGGGTGTCATTATTGGGGTGATATGTGGTTCTATGTAATATTTTTTAGGTGGTGAAGGAGTCAAAAATGTAAGTGGATTTGGAGTTTTAGGTATGTTGGATTGAGGAGAGTGAGGACTATAGGTTACATCTATGGAGAGTGAATGGATATCCAAATGTGTTTTTTTTAGTATAAACATGTGGGATAGTGGAGGAAGAATTAGGTTGTGATATTATATTTTTGGGGATTATTTTCATATGGCCTAGTTGTGTGAAGTGAGATGGGTAAGAATCTTGGATGATATATAAATTTGGGAAGTTTTTATAGTTATAATTTGGGTAAGGGTCGATATAAGAAACTAATCTCCTCATATTGTTCATATTGAAAACAATATCATCATTAGGATCGATGGAAATTTTGACATTGTTGGTTATGGGAGGTTGAATAAAACTTGGTTGATGATTAACAATAGGATCCTTATAAATTTTAAGATGAGTGTTATCTTGATTAAGGGTATCGTTATTAGTTTTGGTTTCTTTAACCTTTCCTACCACTTCATAGGCCAATTTATGTTAGAGGTATAATCACTGAGAAGGGGCGAGGTGAATCAATGAGCCTAGATAATCCAAATTAAATTTCAAACCATTAAAAACTCTAAATCAGTTACCACAATAATTCATGAAGCATACACATTATTCATATCAATGAACAAGATAAATAATGCAAGATCAAGCATATAATGTATGAGATATGTGGGAAACCCTCTTATGCAAGAAAATACACTAGAACCTAAAATTGGACTACTATCCTATAATAACAAGAACCAATTTAGACCAACTAAAACTACTCAATGAACTAATATCCCTTATTTAGTGAGACTACAATCCTACAAGGTGCTACCCCACCTATCTAATTAAGCAACCACAATATCTAGACTTTTAACAAGTTTCACCTTGCAAGGAGGATACAACCCCCTAGATGTTGAGAAAACACAACAAAACCTATGAACACAAGATATACTAAACACTAATTTATTACCAATATGATGTAGATACAAATCATATCATCTCTCTTTAACTTTTCACACTCAATGCATCCAAATCCACCTTTTGGGTCACCCTAAATCTCTTCGCTCATCCTCAACTTGTAAGAGACCTATTATGATATCATAAACATGAACCATATGCAAACACATAGTCCTGATTCTGATATACTTATTAACTCATCTACTAGTTACTCTCCCTCTCCTTTGCTCCAAAACTCTCACATACATGCCTCTTTAAAGTCTAGAAACCATCACATTTAGTTTTACTATTTATAGAGAATTCATGGTCATCACCATATTGTTTGGACATTAGGCTTGACTTAACCCTTAAGGCATCTCTCAAATTAATACATGGCTCAAAAAAATCTTCATATATCAGCCATAGCATTTATGGGTCACCCTTAAGGAGCTACACCTATCAATTAGGCCCTTGTAACTCTTATAGGTCTCATGGAGACCTATTCATCCATTTAGCACTTCATAAAGAAAAATAAGAGCATAAAACCACTTTAAATTTAATATATCCATTCCACATGACCCCTTTTACATTCTCAAATGATCACAACCATCTCTACTCACCTTTGCGTATGCTCAATCAACTCAAATAATGACCTTGTACACATGAACACTATGAACAAACACACAATCAACTTATTAAGAATTAATCATACTCAATATAGATTTATCACACCTTTAAAATCCATAAAAATGATCCTTATGGCATATAAAATAATATATAATAGTTAAGTCCTCATGAAACATTAAAACAACATCAACACAAACTCAATAATCCTTCTTGGGTCACTTACAGTCCATGGTCAAACACATAGTCAAATTTTAAGCATAATATATTTGTATGTATACACATTCATATCTTTAAATATATATTTATATAGGTGACTTGGATTCTTTGACAATTTTTCTTTTTACACCATGAGCAAATTCTACCTATATTAAAAGTTATAGCCAAAATATAAAGCATTGGTTTTTCATTTGTTAAATTCAAATATTCAAATGCAAATGATCATAGTTAAACCTTAGTCACTTTTTTTGAATTTTGTGTCCTTTTTGCTTAGATAAATAATGAACCATAAATATCATTGTAAGTAGATTATCCTTTACCTTTCATTACTCATCATTGGATCTTCATTTTGACTATTTGACTTAATGTGCTCCATCGATCTCCTATACGTAGCTTGGTATTTATTTGTGTTAAACAATGAACACCTTGAAAACATCTCACTCAATATACACCATTGATTTATATCTATAAAAAAGCCTTATCAACGTTATATCTTAGAAGAGGCTTGATATTTATCTCTGATTGATGTTAAAATTTGAACACTTGTCCTCATCTTGCTGCTTCTAGACATCTTGGAATGAACATGCTCCATTGATCCTTTTGTAAGGAGCTCGATCTTTAATCAGTTTAAGCATCAAATTTTTTTAAAATGTTGAATTACTATATAATGTATATATATTTATGAAATCTTATGAATCATTGGATCTCCATTTGGTCCTAATCTTTAACATTGTGCAAAATGACTAAGAATAGGGACCATTGGTTATATGCCTGGAAGGCCAACTTTGGACCTCAATAAATTTTTCTAAGCTTAGATGCATGATCTAAAATTTGGACCATATGATATAATCACATAGTAAAATCAAACCATGTGTCAAAATAATCCATAAATATTTGCATGTGTGAGATATAACTCTATTAATCTACTCATTTTTTTTTGCCATAGAGCCAACTATGCCAAGAACTGTCTGGAAGGCCAACTTTACACATGCATATATTTTGATGCACTTCATCACATGATCTGAAATTTAGCACAAATAAACTAGGAACAAAATTTAACAAACCCATATGATCAACTTCTCCTGAAACTACCACATGTGCAAAGTATAACACCATCAAAATGCCTACTCTATTTTTCTTGTCACATTACAAATTTGGCTAAGAATGGGAAAACACTGTCAAACTGCTTGGGATCCCAACATTTCAGTTGTATATCTTATGTCGAGATTCATCACATGACCTAAATTTTATTTCATATAAACTAGGCATAAATTTTATCATAATCATATGACCAACTCCCTCTGAATCATCTACACGTGGTAATGGTAATGTCAACAAACTGTCTACTCAAATTTTTTTCCACTAAACCCAAAATGTCTAGATGAAAACAATGATCAATAAGATGAAATACACTCATGTTAAAAATCACTCAAATAATTATTTGAATTTAATATGACCCCTATCACATGATCAATACTTCAAACTCATCCCTAAACATCTCTAAAAAAATAAACTCTGATGGTCAGCCAAGCCTACTTCAAGTATACTAGGCTAAGCATATTGCACACTTTATCATTATCACTTAGACTATCAAGGAACTTCATCCACTCAGCTTGACACATCCATGACATCACTATGATACCATTTAAAACTCTCCAAAAATCTCCCCCTTTGTCATTCATGTCAACATCCATCATGAAACAATATATAGCTCACCTTCTTTCTCTCTCTTTAAGCACTCTCACAATAAGAATCTTATCCCCCTTTGACACAATGAAAAAGTAGGTACCAATTTATTTTTAGGACCTAAAAATATCATCAACATGAGATGAACATCTTATAAAGGTTATACAAACTCCCCCTTATCTTGAGCTTACCTCTTCTTGCCTTAACAACTTCTTCTTGCTCCATGCCAACACTCTCTTCAACCAAACACTACAACTAATGAAGAAAGAATACACAAAAGTACTTAAATATGATGAAACATATAAATAAATATCTAATATGGATTCCACCTAATATTTATAATAAATTTAACCTCTTTAGCATCTTTAGATCTCCACACACCATGAAGAACCACCATACAGGCTTATTAGCCTTCTATCTTAAACCACCTTAAGGACCACCAAAAAAACTTAATTCCACTCACCAAATAGGAAAAATGCTCTAATATAACCTTAAAAATCTCCTTAAAATACTCATACCTTTCTCTTTTGAGTAAAATGAACATAAATCACTCTTCTCACTAGACCTGTCTAGACTACTTATAGCCCTACCTGAAACTTACAAATCCCATAAATTTTAGTAGACACACATTAAAGACTTGAAACATCATATATAGAGAAATTTTATATTCCCCCTAAATTATACCAATTTTCATCACGTATATCATCTTATGCAACATACTTCCTTCTTAAACCTACTAGCTAATTAGGCCTCTATCTTGACAAAAACATGAATAATTTGAAATCCAAAAACCTTCATATCTATGTGAATCTTGATTTGATAACCCATTTTTCCCATTCAACCTATTAATAAGCTTTATACTTATAATAATAAGGCAAACCACTTTTCTAGCATACCTCAAAACCCTAGAATCTTAAAATAAATAGAGTCATCAAACCTCCTTCTGGTCAATGCATGTCTTTAAATTTTATTACACACCTAGAGATACCCATAAAAAAAATTTAACCTACATACCTTTTGTAACATTGAATTCTTATAACCCATTTTAGGCCCTTACCTTTAAGCCAAAACTGAGAAAGCTGAGAGCACTCAAAAATCCTCAATTAGCGTAACTAGAATCATCAAGACACAAAATTAATTGGAACACATCACAAGGAAATTTACAGACCTTTCTGAGCATCAAAATCTTATTAACATTTTGTAAATCTCATTATGCCATCTAGAAACACCCATTCTAACCCTTCACAATAGCTCCTACATAAATATCTAGAACAAACTCATTACCTTTTTGGTCCCCCTTAACCAAAGACCTTCTCTGATTGGTATTATGATCTTGAGCACACAAACTTTATTATATATAATAAATTTCTCCTAATAATCATTGATCACAAAAAAATTCTTATTTACAAGAAATATGTCTCCTAATAATCATAGGAAGAGACACCCTACTTCACAATGTCCTAAAATGGTGTGAAACTAGGAGTTTCCAATAACTCCTCATATTCCATCTCCTGCTTGGTCATCTGATACTTATATTTATTCTTATTCTTAGGATTAAGAGAATCAACATGCTCTTCCACTACAATATTATCCTTTTCTTCTAGGATTTAATTGACAATACATGGAGATAATATAGATTCATGACATACCTTTTCATCTGAAGAATCCACCTTATAATTAGGAACCTCATCACTAGGCACTCACAATTGATGTTCTTTGTATGACACATGCTCAACAATGGTAGTATGTTCACTTAGATCCATACACATTATATAACTAGCCTCAACTAGTACCTTGGTCTTATTCTTGAACTTAGTCTATTTATTCACAATATGAGTAGATAATAAGACCTCTTGGCACTCTTCAACTTTTTTATCTTCCTCCACCATAAAAAATAGTTACTTGGACTTTTAGACTCATCTGACTCATACTCAACACCTTTTTTTCCATGAGTTAACTTTTCTTATTTCTTACACTTTATGAGCTTGATTAAACCTATTCTATCTTGTAGACCTTTGCTTATAGAATTTAGAAATGTGACCTCTCTATTTATAATTGAATTGAACTATACCTTTTATAAGAAACATATCCTTCCTTACCTTATTTGGATAATTTTTAGAAAAATGACCCTCGTTAAGATAATTTAAGCACTTAACATTGTTCACACCTTTTTACTGATGAACCCCATCATAATTCCATACAAACTCATTTCTAACATCTCTCTTGCATTCTCTAGCCCTATGACCAAATTGATTACATGTGTAATAGTAGCCATTGAATTTTGCATACCTCATGGCATTAGGTTGTCTAATTTTATTTGTCTTCATTCTATTTATATTATCATTTCTTGACTCATTAGTGACCTTCAAGGGCTTAACTACCTTGTTTTCATTGAACTTCATGTCATTTTGAGAAGAAACTTTGGAATCTTCATTTTTACCCAATCCAAATCTATCACTAGTAGACTTTGACTATTTATAAGATTATACAGATCATTGGAACTCTTATCAAACTTGAAGAACGATTTCACCTTGCTTTTAGAATTATCTAAATCATCTTTCAAAGACTCATTTTTAGAAACATACCTTGAACATTTATCTTCTTTAGCTTTCAAGCTTGTAGATAGGATTTCTAATTGACAACTAAGATGTTTGACTATATCTTCAATCTCCTTGGTGCCTTCATTCATTCTTGCCTCATACACATTGAATTTTTCCTCATAGTCTTTGAGTTGAGACTTCATCTTCTTGTTAATCTTCTTCCAATCTTCAATTATTCAAAAATATTTGTCAATGCAATCTCATATTCCACCTCATCATCATCTAAATCACTCCAAGTAGATTCATTTTAATGTGAATAATTTCCTTCCTCAGCCATGAATATCGATTCATCTTCAATAGGACCATCATCTTCATGATCATACTCTGAGTCACTATCTTCACTCTCATCTGATGAGCTACAATCTTCTTTGGTGTAGAGACTCTTTTTGTTATTGAATGACTTGTTCTTGTTGTTATACTTTTTGAATCCTTTCTTCCTATATGTTTTCTTGTCTTAATCTTGGCCATAACCATGTTATTCATCATCATTTTTCTCATGCATATTAGGGAAATTACGAGCAAAATGTCTTATCTCTCCAAAGTTGAAACATTTGAAGTGTAGTTTACCCTTATACTTCCTTGAACCTATTTTCAATTTCCTTGTAAACAAAGCAATTAGTTCATCCTCATCAATATCAGATATGTCATCCTCTTTAGGTTTCTTACTTTGGAAATTTTTATTTGGCTTCATTTTCATCTTGAATGTTACTTACTTCTTTGGTGGTATATCATCATTTACTTTCATCTCATAGGCAGTAAGGGTGCCATGTAATTGATCCATCTTCAACTAAGTAAGATCATGAATTTTTTCTATAGTATATACTATTAGATCAAACTTGGGAGATAGATATTTTAGTACCTTTTAAACTATAGTAGCCTCTTCAAGGTTCTCTCCAAGACCTCTGATGATGTTCAAAATCTCATCAAATCTCTTCAAAAAGGATGCCACAAAATCTTCCTCCTTCATCTTGAGACTTTACAATTTCCTTCTATGAGTCTACAACTTAGCAAGCTTGGCCTTTGAATCTCCTTCATAAATTATATACATTTTGTCCCATATCTATTTAGTAGATTAAAAATAGATTACCTTAGTGTATTTAGTATCTAAAATACCACAAGTGATAGAATTCATTTCCTTATAATTATTCTCAAACAACTTCTTATCTACAACAATAGATGGAGGAGTAGTAAGAGCAACATAACCATCCACAATAGAGTGTCATGCATCAAATCATAGAGACATATTTATGTCCTCATAGTTTCACTCTAAAAATAATAATTGGTTCCATTTAACATCAATGCTTCCTTAGTAGAGAAACCTCCTTGATGACTACCCATATTGTACCTTGGATCACCTTCAAGCTATCAAGCCTTTACCAAAGGACCTACTCTGATACCAATTGTTAAAGGTACAATAACTAAGAGGGGGGTGAAGTAGTGAGCCTAGATAATCCAAATTCAATTTCAAACCTTTTCAAACTCTTAATTATTTACCATAAGTATTCATGAAGAATACACATCATTCATAACAATGAACAAGAGAGAAAATGTAAGATCACACATATACCACATGACATATGTGGGAAACCCTCTTGGGGGAGAAAACCCACTAGAACCTATAATTGGACTACTATCCTATAATAAAAATAACTAATTTAGATAAACTAAAATTGATCAAGGAACTACTATCCCTTATTTAGTGTGATTAGTATCCCATAAGGTGCTACCACACCTATTTAGCTGAGCAACCACAACAACTAGACTTTTAACAAATTTCACCTTACAAGGAGGATATAACCCCCTAGATGTTGAGTAGATAAAACAAAACTTATGAATACAAAATATCCTAAAAAATTATTTCTTTTCAATCTGATGGAGATACAAAGTATATTAGCTCTCTTTAACTCTGCACACTCAATACATCCAAACCCACCTTTTAGGTCACCCTATATCTCTTTGCTCATCTTCAACCTACAAGATCACTATTATGATATTATAAACATGACCCAAAGGTAAAAAACATAGTCATAAATCTAATATTCTCATCAAATCATCTACTGGGAACTCTCCCTATCCTTTGCTCTAACTCTCACATACATGCCTCTTAAAAGTCCATAAACTATCACATTTGGTTTCACTATATATAGAGAATTCATGATCATCATCATCTTAGTCGACCATTAAGCATGAATTAACACTTAATACATATCTCACATCAAGACATGGTTTAAAATAATCTTCATAGGTTGGCCATATCATCTATGGTCCACCCTTAAGTAGCCACGCCTATCAATTAGGCCCTTGTAGCTGTTATAGGTCTCATTGAGACCTATTCACCCATTTATCACTTCATCAATAAAAATAAGAACATATAACCAATTTCAATTACATAGGTCCACTCCACATGACCCCTTTGATATTCTCAAATGATCACAGTCATCTCTACTCACCTTTGCATATGCGCAATCAACTTAAATAATAACCTTATACATAGGAACACTATGAATGAACACACAATAAACTTCTTAAGCATTATTAATTCTCAAGATAGATTGATCACACCTATAAAATCAATAAATGTGATCTTTATGGAGTCTACAACACTTTACAATATCTAAGTTATCATGAATCATCAAAATAACATCAATATAAGATCAATTATCATTCTCAAGTCACTTACAGGTCATGGTCAAACACATATTAAACTTTGGAGCACAATATATTTGTCTATACACACTTTAAAAAATTTAAATATATATTTATATATGTGCCTTAGATTTCTATATAAGTTATCTTTTTTCACCATGAGCAAATTTTGCTTGTATCAAAAGTTATAGCATAAATACAAAGTACTAGTTTTTCCTTTGTTAAATTCAAATATTCAAATGCAAATAGTCACAGTTAAACCTCAGTAACATTTCTCACATATCATTTCCTCAATTCTTGGATAAATCATAGAATATATATATTTTTTAAGGGGTTAGGCCTTTACCTTTCATCTCTCATCATTGGATCTTCATCTTGACTATTTGACTTAATGTGCTTCATCGATCTCCTGTATGTAGCTTGATCTTTATCTATGTTAAACAATGGACATCTTGAAAACATCTCACTCAATACATGACATTTATATATATATCTATATAAGAAAAATTATCACCATTATATCTTAGAAGAGCCTTGATCTTTATCTCTACTTGAATTTAAATTTTAAATACTTGTCCTCATCTTGTTGCTTTTAGACATCTTGGAATGAACATACTCTATTGATCCTTTTGTAAGGAGCTTGATCTTTACTTAGTTTAAGCATCAAAATTTTTGATCCATTTGACTTAATATGAATTTTATATCTAGATGTATAAATTCTCTTAAACCATTGGATATCCATTTGGACTTAATCTTTAACATCATACAAAATGACTAAGTATGGGGACCATTGCTTATCTGCTTGGAAGCCCAACTTTGGACCTTAATAACTTTTGTTTCACTTAGACGCATGATATGAAATTTTGACCATATGATATCCTCACATAGGAAAATACAACCATGTTTCAAAATAATCTTTATAACATTTCATGTGTGAGATATAACTATATTAATCTACTTATATTTTTGTGCCATAGAGCCAACTATGCTAAGAACTCTCTAAAAGGCCAACTTTTTACATGCATATATTTTGATGCAATTCATTACATGATCTAAAATTAAGTGAAATTAAACTAGGAACAAAAATAAATAAAACCATATGATCAAATTCTCATAAAAATGGCACATATACAAAATATAACACGATCAAAATGCCTACTCAACATTTCTTGTTGCATTGCAAATTTGGCTAAGTATGGGAAAACATTGTCAAATTGCCTAGGAACCCAACTTTGCACTTGTATATATTATGTTGTGATTCACCGCATGTCTTAAAATTTGTCACATAGAAACTATGCACAAATTTAATCACAACTATATGACCAACTACCCTTGACTCATCCACATGTGATAATGGTAACGTCAACAAATTGCCTACTCATATTTTTTGCCACTAGACCAAAATGTCTAAATGAAAACAATAATCAACTAGATGAAATACACTCATGTACAAAAACACTCAAATCATTCTTTAATTATGATAATATCCCTTTCACATGATCAATACTTCAAACTCATCCCTAAACATATCTAAATAGATAAACTCTGATGATCAACCAAGCCTACTTCAAGCATACTAGGATAAGCATATTGCACACTTTGTCATTGTCACTTAGACTATAAAATCACTTTATACAATAACTTGGACACCTCCATGACATCAATATGACATCATTGACAAATTTCCAATAATTTATTCCCATAAATTAGGGTTTTGTGATAAAAATTAGGACCATGAAGATATTCAAAAGTGAGTTTTATAATTGGTGATAAGTTTCATGAGAATTACCCCAACATGCATGATACCAATAAAAATTGTGTGGATCATACCAATGTTTAGTAGGGAGATTAGGGTGGTGAAGGCCTAGGAAGACACTTTTGAATTTCCACCATGTGGAGAGGTTTAAAAGAATCCACATTTTTTAATTGGGAAAATTTAGAACTAGGTTTTGGTAAAGGGTTGGTTGAAAGTGGTTATGAAAGAGTAGCATCATTAGAACAACTTGGAGTAATAACATGAATAGTGTGAATAAAATCATAGTTATCCATAACACCATCATTTATAGCATTTATATTTTTAGATTTCATAAGTTTTCAAGTTTTAGGAGGAGTATGGTAAGGCTCAAATTATCTTATGAAAAAAATCTTTATGTTTGGCTTGGTTGAGGGCTTTTTCCAAATATTTTGGAGAAAATGTCTTAACACAATAATGTAATTTAGGATGAAGAAAATTAGTGAATAAGTTGAAGATGTTGTCTTCTGACATGTTATGTTATATTTATTGGATAAAACTTTCCATCATTTAGTGAAAACTTATGTAGTTTCAAATTATGATTGTTTATAGTTGATGAAGTGGGCTAAGATATTTTAAGAAGATCATTAGTTTGGAAATTACTATACCAAATCATTAAATAAATATTTTAGACTTGATGTAATATGAGATTTGAGTTTATTATACCAATCCAAAACATCACCTATGAATTTTATAGCTAAGAGTTTGGTGGAGGTAAAGGTATTGAGTTTAATCCAATTTTTATTCAAGTTTATGAAAGCTTTTACATGAAAATTAGGATTAGTGGATACATTATAAGTGATAGTAAGAAAAATACCACTTATGTCAATGTTTACAATTTGAGGGACTAAGGGTTTATTTTGTAGATGTTTGATAGTTTTGTTAAGAAATGGAGGTTGAGGTATTATATTACCTTGTGCATCACTAAGGAGGGGTGAGGGGGCATTAATATTTTACACTCCCCATTGAGTACATTGCGATCAATTTTGTAATTAAAAAAGTTTTGTTTATATTTATATCATTTGATTTATATTAATAGTTTTAAAAGTGCCCATTTTCTTAGTGTTGATAGTGTCTTGAGATTCACTATAATTAGCATTGACTTGAGTGTGAACATGGGCACTTTGAGTGGGCCCTCTTGAGGAAAGCCCAGCCATAGTAGTTAAAATATTAGATAGGGTTGAAGTAGAATTAGTGGATAAATTTGAATTCATGGAAGAATATGGTATTGGATAATACAAATTCATGTAAAAAGTCATAGGGAAACTTTCCCCAAGGTTGGTAGATAATATATGCATGGGTGAAGGTTGATAATCAATGTAAGGTCCCATCATGAGATTGTAGATAATCATGGGATCCTTAACTTGATGTTAGGGGTTTTAAATAATAAAGAGTATCATTTTAGTATTATATTTGAGATTAATCTCATCCTCAATGATAGGCATTTTTATAATATATTTAAGTGGATCCAAAGTTATGAAAAGAGGTGACCCATAATTTTTGGTTCTAGTGGCCACATGGATATTACTAACATCTAGAATTTATATAGAAGTAAAGGGAATGAGAGATTGAGGATGATTAGGAGGGTTAGTTAAATTAATCATATAATTTTGAGTTTTTATTTCACTTTCATTAAAAAATTATTGCATGGTGATAAGTGAAGATAGAAATCTAAAAACCTACTAAGTCAAACTAGTCAACTTAGTTTTATAGGTAGAAATAGACAAAATTTGGACAAATTACTAAGTTGATTTCATTAAATTAGTTGTGTAAACCATAAAATTAAATATTTTAGAAAGACTACTAAGTCAATCCAATTGAATTAGTTGGATAGGAAAAATAGACAAATTTTGGATAGAGAACTAAGTTGAGATGGTTAACTTAGTTGTATAAGTAAGAAACTATAGATGTTTTGAAAGCTTACTAAATTGAGCTGATTAACTTAGTTTTATAGGTAGAATATTTGAAATCCTACTAATTTGATTTTATTATCTTAGTTGAGAAGGTAGAGAATTGACAAAGTATGAAAAACCTTCTAAGTTGATCTAGTCAACTTAGTTGTATATGTAGGAAAAATACAATTTGAACAACCTACTAAGTCAAGATGGTTGACTTAGTTGTACAAGTAGGAAAAATAAGGTCTAGATAGCCTACTATGTCAAGATTATTTAGTTATATAGGTAGTAAAAATACCCTTTGAAAAAACTACTAAGTTGAGCTAGTCAACTTAGATATAGAGACAAGAAAAATACAATCTAGACAACCTGCTAAGTTAAAATAGTCAACATAGTTGTAAAGATAATAATCATACAAAGTGTGAAAAATATAATAATTCAAAATGGTTTACTTAGTTATATATGAAAAAAAAATATAGTGTGAACAACCTACTAAGTTGAGATGGTTGACGTAGTTTTAAAAGTAAGAAAAATACAGTCTAGACAATGTACTAATTTGATCTGGTTGACTTTGTTATTCAAGTAATAAAAGTATAGTCTAGATAGCCTACTAAGTTGAGTCAGTTAACTTAGATATACAAGTAGGAAAAATATGGTTTGGATAGCCTACTAATTCAAGCAAGTCAACTTATTTATACATGCAAGAAAAATATTGTCTTGATATCTTACTAAGTCGAGTTGGTTGAATTAGTTGTAAAGGTAGGAATTAGATAGTGTGAAAAAATTACTACATCAAGTTGGTCAATTTATTTAATTTTGAAAAAAATTAATAGTAATTTTAAGTATGTAGTTTTAAGGCATTAG